>JAUMHB010024059.1:0-11102 GCA_032359685.1 Pittosporum tobira
CCTATATTCTTGCATAGAATTCAAGGAGACATCTGTGGGCCTATCCACCCTGCATGTGGACCTTTCATGTACTTCATGGTCCTGATTGATACTTCAACGCGATGGATATATGTTGATTTTGTTGTCAACGCGTAATATGACTTTTGCCAAATTGCTCACTCAGTTGATTAAATTACACCCACAATTTCCTAATTACCCGATTCAGAAGATCCGGTTAGATAATGCTAGTGAGTTTACGTCTAAGGCTTTTAATGGCCATTAGGATAGATGTGGGGCATCCTATGTCACATACTCATACTCAGAATGGCCTAGCAGAATCTTAATTAAACGCCTGAAAATGATTGCTAGATCATTGTTGTTAAAGGCCAAATTACCCTTTAGCTTATGGGGACATGCGATATTGCACGCTGCATCACTTATTCGAATTCGACCCACTGCATATCATGAATAATCCCCAATTCAACTTGTATGTGGATGTGAACCTGATATTTCCCATCTAAGCATTTTTGGTTGTGTCGTATATGTTCCTATACCACCTCCATAGTGTTCCAAAATGGGGCCCCAATGTAGACTTGGCATTTATGTGGCATATATATGTAGTCTCATATAAGTGACTTGTTTACTTCCCGGTTCGCTGATTGTATATTTGATGAGGAACATTTTTCGGCATTAGAGGGAGAAAGCCTGAAGCTTAAAGAATGCCGCAAAATTTCCTGGAAAGAAGACCAAATGAATTATCTTAATCCACGTACAAGCATGACTGAAATTGAAGTTCAGAAGATCATTAACTTGCAAAACTTAGCAAGTAAATTGCCTGATACATTTACTGATCATAAAGGGGTGACTAAGTCCCATATTCCTGCAGAAAACGCACCACCTAGAGTGGAGATCCCCTTAGGACTAAAAATGTTTGATAAGCTTAGTCAATGCTGGAAGCGTGGACGACCCATAGGGGCTAAAAACATAAATCCGCAGAAAAGAAAACAAATTCAGTCACCTAATGTGTCTCATACAGAGATTAATCCTGAAAAATGTAATCCCGGTAAAATTAGTGCAGCTGCTCCACATAACAATCCCGGAAAAACGGAACGGCCAATTCCTATTGTTATGGGAAACAACGAGGATTTGGTTGATGGTAATATAGAAGTTGCAGTAAACTATTTGAATACGGGAGTGAGATATGATAGAATTACAATTGTCGTCGACGACTCTTTTGCCTCCTCTATAGAGCTTAATGTCTCAAAAGACAATCTGGATCTAGAATCAAAAATCATTCTTGAATGTCAGAAGCGTTCAGATTGGAATAAATGGGATGAGATAATCAAGACAAAACTAGACTCGCTTAAACGTTGTGTTTTTTGACCTTTTGTCTGAACACCCAAAGATGTTATTTATGTCGGATATAAATGGGTGTTTGTACGAAAAAAATAATTAAAAAAATGAGGTGGTAAGATATAAAGCAAGGCTAGTTGCCCAAGGGTTTCCGCAGAGACCCGACATAGACTTTGATGCCACTTACTCTACCGTAATGGATAGTATTACACTCCGTTATCTGATCAGTATGGCAGTAAGTATGAATCTTGATATGCATTTAATGGACATCGTGACTGCATATTTGTATAGGTCATTTGACACTGACATTTATATGAAAGTCCCTGAAGGATTTTCAATTCCCTATATGGGAGAAAATGAAAATTACAACATGTATAGTATTAAGATACAAAGATCATTATATGGTCTGAAGCAGTCCGGTCGTATGTGGTACAATCGATTGAAAAATTATCTCCTAAAGCAAGGTTATATGAACAACGAGGTTTGTCCTTGTGTGTTCATTAAAAAGTCATCTAATGGTTTTGTGATTATATCAGTATATGTAGATGACCTGAATATAATAGGAACTTCAAAAGAGGTTGAAAAAGTTCGTTCTTGCCTAAAGAAAGATTCTGAAATTAAAGACTTGGGTCAAACCAAGTATTTTCTTGGCCTGTAGATCTAACATTTTTCAAAAGAAATTTTATTATACCAGTCTAATTATATAAAAAGAATATTAGAGACATTTTATATGGATAAATTTCATCCTCTTAGCACACCAATGTGGTATGTTCACTTGAAGTGGAAAAAGACCCATTTAGACTTAAAGAGGATAACGAGGAAGGATTAAGACCTGAAGTTCCTTATCTTAGCGCCATAGGAGCACTGTTATATCTTGCAAATTGCACCAAGCCCGATATTACATTTGCAGTGAATGTTCTAGTTAGACACAATATGAATCCAACCCGAAGACATTGGAATGGCGTTAAACATATCTTACATTATCTTTAAGGAACTGTTGATCTTGGTTTATTTTACCAAAGAAATATGGATTTATCATTCGTTTTGATATTCAGATGCTAACTATCTGTCTAAACTTCATAATGCCAAGTCACAGATTGGTTATGTATTTCTTAGTGAAGGCACGACAGTTTCATGGAAGTCAGTAAAACAAAGTTTGGTTGCTACTTCCTCAAATCATTAGATTATTGTACTATTTTAAACTGCTAAAGAACGTGTTTGGTTGAGAACCTTGAAATGCCACATTCAAAATTCGTGTGGCTTGTACTCAGTTCATGATACCCCCACTATACTTTTTTAGGACAATTGGACTTGCATTGCACAAGTACGTGATAGATTGTTAAAAGTGACAGAACTGAACATGTTTCATGTAAGTTATTTTATCCACATGAACTCCAGAAAAAGGATGAAATAGATAATCATCAAATTCGTTCAAGTGACAATCTTGCAGATTTGTTCACTAAATCTCTCCCTACTTTTACATTTGAGAAACTTGTATATGAAATAGGGATGCGTCGCCTTGGAAGATTACTTCCAGCAGGGGGAGCATATTAACAATCCCTGAAGGATGGTGAATGATGGTGTCCATAAGGTTTATAAATGTCCGTTGACACGAGGGAGAGTATTATACGCGTTGTACTCTTTTTTCTTCGCTAAGTTTTTGTCGCACTGGCTTTTTCTTGGTAATGTTTTAATGAGGCAGTCTAAATAGCGTATAATCAAAGGTGAACATCCAAGAGGGAGTGTTATAAAATACAATGAATAAAGTGGATGTATTATCTTTATATTTGTATCGTTCCATGCATCTTTTCTTACAATGTATATGTTCACCTCATCCCATTTAACAACATACATTCATTGTGAAGGATGAAGCTCGAAAGGTTTACTGTTGTACTCTTTTTCTTTGCCAAAGGCTTTTCAATAAGACAGCTTGTGCAATGCTTTGTAACATATGTCGTTTATTATTTTTTCCTTAGCTGGTTTTTTCCCACTAGATGTTTCTAGCAAGGTTTTTAATGAGGCATAAGTATAGTGCAATGTCCAAGGGGAAGTATTGTAAATTAATTAAATGTGGACATTACTTAATATGGTGAGATTAATAAAACTAGTAAGATGAAGAATCTTACATGGGATATAAATGTATAGTTACTTTGAATACTTACCATTCATGTATATAATTAATAGATTATGTTCATTGTAACTCTCATCCACCTCCATCTATATAAAAGAGATAGTGTATTATTGGTGAAAGACGAAAAAAGAATTGCTAACTTCTTCTCTTTAAATTTATCCCTCTCTTTTCCTTATATTTATCTCATATCATATTTACTTGAGTTGATTCCATTAATCACCGTTTATATAATTATTTATAACACTTTTAACTTTTGAATGGATAAAATATTAACAATTGTCGAATAGTTTAAATCTTAAGGGTAAAAAAATAGTTCAATAAAACACCTGTAGCTACTTTAAAACAAGGCCTTGAGTTGAGTGTGTCTTCTTTTATATGTTTTTTTCGTTAAATAAATTTTATGTTATATGAAAAATAAACATATATAAATGCTTTTGAAAATCGATTGAATTTCAAAATGGCTAAAAAAGAAAAGAAAATGATAGAAAATTTTATTTTTCTTTCTATTTTTATTGTTTGTGAGATTTTTTCATGATAGAAAAAAGAAGAAATGAAGAGAAAAAATTGTCCACTTTTCATCTAAAATTTTCTTCCCAATTTTGAGGATATTTGAGTAGAAAAGAAAAGAAAACAAATTGTTTTTATATATTACCAATGTTAACCTTTATTTGTAATGCATCAAAATTAAATTGACATCTCAAATCCTTATTTTGGCTAAAGAATATCATAATAATTGATTATTTTTCTTTTATTTTTTTTAACACTCATAAATATACTAATAGCAAGTTATTAAATTTTTGATTACAAACTTAAAAATATAATAATTATTCTTTTTAATTTTTAAATTTTTTTAATTCTAAATTCTATTTTTTTTTATTTTTTTTTTGTGTGTGTGTATCAAAACTCATAAACTGAGTGAAAAATATATAACAAAAACAACAATTAAAACAAACAGTCACGAGGGCAGTTGTGGTGATTGGGCTGTCTTCGGCTGCATCATTATCCCCTGTCCTTACATCATCATCATCATCCAGCGCATTTTTTGTGCAGTGTGAAAACAAGGTCCATTCGTTTCTGTTTTCGAAAAATATTTTATTTTACAGATTTAACCTCATTTAATTGATATAGTAAATAGTAAACACAGCCTGGAACCTCACTAGCTCGTTTGAAAATTGAAAAGAAGAAAGAGGCTTCAAAACAGTTTTTTTTTAAAAATCGAATTATAAATTATAATTGAATGTTAAACAAATATAAATAAAAATTAATTAATCTTAGGCGTTTACTTTATTCAGAGGATTTTATAAAATTAATTCAAAATTTAATCAAAAATAGATTAAAATAAATAAATAAAAATTTGAGAACAGTCAGTTTAAAGTAGAATTAATTAACCGCGATTAAAGAAATGGTTAAACTAATCAAGTGGTCTGTCCGTCCTATTTGAAACACAAAATTAAAATATGGAAAAACACTTGGTACGAGAGAACAAGAGGAGAGCTGTTGCGTTGTTCGTTACGACGTCATCAAATCTCATTTTAAAAATAATACTCCGGGCACTTAGATACACAATCTTAAGACAAGTTAGTAATTAATCAACTCAAATCAAGGGCATAATAATACTATTTAAATTGTGGGTACCATGTTGGGGTTTAAACTTTGAAATTTGAATAGAGATCAAGAGGGAATTTGAAAGTTAATCTGGCCCTTAATAATACTTCAAAGTCAAATGGTGCATTAATCACACTCCGGCGAGTTTCCATCCATTCTTAAAGTAAAATGGTTTTTTTTTTTTTTTTTTTTTTTTAAATTATTTATAAAAAACACACACACACACATATACACTATAATTATAAAATTAGTACTTAATCCTACAATAAAATTTTAAATTTTACGTTAAATATTTTAAACAGTTCATATTTTTGCGATACTTGATAAAATAGTTAATTCTAGAAGATAAATCAATTTTGAAATATACAGTATTTTTTAGTTGCAAATTTGACGCTAAGAAGGTTGAACCAAAAGTCTTTCTTTGACCATCTTGGGACGAGTGTGTTTTTCCATATTTGTGGATTACCCAGGACATGAGAAACAAAGTGTGGAAAGGCGGGGTGCGGGGGTGTGCTTTGGTTTTGTTTATATAGCATTACATTTTTTTTCTTAAATTAGTCACAATTAAAGTTGTAAGTTGAATTAAATTGTAAATTAATATTTCTCAATTAAAAATAAAATTTTATTACAGTTAAATTTTAAAATTATTATATAAATAATATCAAACAAGCAATTGCCTTAAATTCTGAAAAGGGGTAGGACAGGATAGAAGGGAAGTAGAAGTTTCTTTAATTGTTCTAATTTTCGACTGTAGCTTTGCATGTGAAATGCATTCACGTCCTTTAATAGAAAGCTGTTTAGTTTTTTTTTATCGATGCACACCGACAATTTTTGTCACCATGGTATGGACCATAGAGCTATATATAGACCATCCAATTGAATTCTTAAATTTTCAAACGAAGAAATAAAATATTGATGAAAATATTGCACGATAATATTTTTAGGGTATGTTAATATACTCGCATCATACGCTGATGGTCCATGTATAGGAAATTGACTGTTTGTTTAAATAAAAAAAAATTGAAAATAACATTTATTTATTTATTGTAATGGTTAAATCACATTCGCTACTCGTAAGTTATACACAGAATAAATTAACCGGGTGCACGTTTTACGAATCATGTATATAGGATGTTATACCCAATATTATTAATGGTTTATTGGTTGACATGTCTAAAATCTGCTTACCAAAAGTTCATTTTGATTGGATTTTCTATAAAAATTTAGAGGTTTTTTTGATGGAATGAGTTAAAATATATTTTTATTATATTTAGTTCTACAAGTTCTAAAAATTGTCTCCAAATGCATAAATTATAAGATTTTATTGGATGAAAAGTACGTTTGTTGGGACAAGTTTTGAAAACAAAGGATGAGAACTACGGCCCACAATATAAGATCCTTGTATGTAGGACTGCCCATGGGTGAGGTTAGGGTTTAAGAGCATAATTTTGAAGAGCCCAGCCCACAAATTCCAGCAATCGTTCATTTCACCTGATCAATAACCAAAAATTATAAAATCTATATATCTAACGAGCCGCCATACAGAGGATTCACAGCGCCAACGGTATGGTGTATTACGTACACTGGTGGGTTCCTCTTGCAATTTTAGTCATTCTATTGTCAGTTGTCTCCCTCCCAAAACATTAAAATTTCAGTTTAAATTTAATCCCCCATCAATCAAAGCCTGAAAGCAGTGAATGGAAGGTGCTTCTGTCGAGGGTTTCACACCATCAACCCCACCTAGTTCCAAATCAACTCCGATATCTGGTATGCCATCGTTCTTTTGCTTGCACTGTTTCACACACACAAACATAATTTTAGGGACTAATGTGTGAAATATACTGAGTAATTAAATGGGGTCATGTTAAAATTTAAATCAATCTTGAAATCTTGTAAAGTTTTAGAACTTTTTTCTTTTGCCTCAGCTGTTCTAGAATTATATCAAGAAAAATGTCTTTGATTGATGCAGGGGAAACTAATGCGAATCATCAAATGGGATCCAAGTTAACGAACCCTAATAAGAAACCAGCAATGAAGCACTTCATGTCACCTACCATATCTGCAGCTACAAAGGCTGCAGCTGTTTCAAGAAAGAAAATCTTGGCTGAGAGAAATGAAGGTTTCACCAATTTCACCAATAATCCCCAATTCCCAAAACCCCAAATTCTTGATTCAATAACTTCTCCAATTATTTCTGGGACTGCTCGTTCCATCCGATCTTCATACAACTCTGCCTCTGAGACTGATGATGATGATGAGCAGAAAACCTATGATGCTGATTGGTCTTTAAAGAAGTCATATGACCCTCTTACCAATTACCCTTCTCCGAGGCCTAAGTTCTTGAGGTACATTCCCAACAGGCGGCGAAATATCTTTCTGCATGCAGAAAATGAGATAACTGAAGGAAAAGATGGGCTTGCTGTTCCCAAAACAAGTGTTTCTTCTGATTCTGAGGAAGCAGTTGTTGGAAAAAATTCATCTGAAGAAGGTTCTGTAAAAGAAGAGGATGAAAGAGTGGACAAGAGTAAGGGTAATCACAAGCATGATCATGAGGAAATGGAGGAGGTGGAGGAAATTGAAGAGTTTGAGGAAGAGAATTGTTGGAGCTTAACATGGGTTTTGAAAATTTTGCTTCTTTTGGGTGCTTTCTTCTTATCTACTTCATACATATGCTCTATGAACTCCCCTAACCCTTCACAAATGCAAGAAGCTATATGGGGTTGTAGAGAAGGGTTCCAAAAGATTCATGGTGATATGGAGTTGTCCCGAGTTTTGAAAGTGGAATTGGTTTATTGGCAGAGAACGAGAGAGAGATGGATCATATGTTGGAGGAAAAGATAGTTGAAGAAGATGATGTTGATAGGGGACTGGTTGAAAGTAGTAATGGATTGAGCGAAGTGGCTGATGTACAAAATGAGCAGTGTTACTATTTTTTTAATGATAGATTGGTTAGTAAATCCTAGATCCCTGATCAGTTGGATGGGATTGAAAATGCAGAAAAATCTGAATCTTTCCAGGATGATGCAATATTTGATGCTTTTGAAACCGAGGGTATCATTCATCTGAATTCAAAAGATGAACAATTGGAAGGTGAGGAAAAGATTAGATTGCGGGAAAGAACAACTTTTGGTAAGGGGAAAGAAGTGGAGATTGTTGAAGGTACATTCAGCAGTGCAGTTGAAGAAATATTCAAGTCTGGTAGAACAGGATCTGACACTGAAAAATTAGAGCTTGATAAGATAGTCCTTGTAGCAGATGCACTGGAGCACCTTTTCGAAGAGGCGATACTTGAAGTACTAGTTCCTGTATTTGTACTTCTAACAATCGGAACTGTTTTTGGCTTAGTTTATCATTTATGGAATGAGAAAAATGCTATACAAGAAGAACAGATTGAAAGGGTGAAGTGTTTTGAAAGTCCTGCAGGTGACAGCTCTCTTGGGAGTTGCGGAATGAGAAGAAAGATTCTAGAAGATTCTGAGAGCAAAAGCAATTCTGTTTATGCAGAAATGAAGATATCTGTTAGCAAAGCTCCTTCTTCGGATCAAAGTAAAGGGCATTCATCAACTGCCAATTCTCCGTCATATGGGAGCTCTGCAGCTGAAATGAAGAAGATTGTAAAGAAATAGGTATAGATTTAGCACTTTCTGTCTCTCTCTCTCTCTATTTTTTTTTTTGGTGATTGAATTTCAAATCTGCTTTTATATTTCTAATTGTCTAAACTGGTGTGTTATGGAATGGATGCAGCAAGGCAAAGGTGGAAAGGGGTTGAGCATGGCAATTACAACACCGGTGAGGCGATCAAGGAGAATCCGTAACCGGCAAATGTCTCCATGAATCTTCCCTATTTGTTCCTTTAAACTGAACAATTTGAAATTACGGCATCCTCTGCTGTATTCAACATTTGTCACACACTGTATATCTTCAATCTTTAGGAACATGTATGTGATGTCTATATTACTCTGAAAGTGATGACTTGCACGAGTGTATATTGTAGTTTCTTTTTACTGTATTTCCCCCATAACTATGGTTATATTTCTACTCCCCTCTCATGATTACTTTGCATGGGCATTACCATTTGTTATAATGAATGAATTCTTTAGGAGGAACACAACACACTGTTATATAATTGGTGCGCACGGAAATGACCCCGTGATGGTGCAAAATAAAGACCCTTGATAGTATTATTACTAGGATTTATGTGGGTTAAAATATGATTTGGAAGTCTATGTTAGTGAAAGTTTTTTGCGAGTTTGAAAAGATTTGAGGCACTGTAAAAGCTTAATTATTTCTATCGAAATTTTAGGCCAATGTGAACTTTAGTTCATTCTTTTCAACATATTTACATCACTAATATGAATCCGATAAGTGATTAATGAAGAATGTTATAATTAAAAACTAAGATATATTCAAGGAAAACCCAAAAAGTTCATCGTACATAAAAAAAAATAAAAATGGGGAAGATGATTCTTGTAAATTCCATAGAAAAAGATGCCCACCTTCCCCTTTATATTTAGATTTAGGAGGGAACTCTTTTGATCATGAGTGCACTCATATTATTATTGTAAACGGACAGAGCTTCGGACTATATTTCTGACGGTCATAGCTTGGTTATCTCTTGCGATTTCACGGACTCTGTTGTCTCCCTCCCAGACACAAAAATTTCGAGCGAAATTTAATCCGCCATTAAAGCTAGATAGCTCCGAGTAGAATGGACGGTACTGCTGTCAAGGTTCTCACATCATCAGCTCTCTTATGCGCGCGCACACGTATATTTCACACACACACACACACACACGGAATTTAAGCACTTATAGGTGAATAAATGCTGTACTTATATGGGAGTATCTTGAATTTGTTATGTGGAAGAAAATAAGTTCGAAAAGGCTGAATCTTTTGCGGCGAGTCTTTCATCTTCCATGCAATCAATGGAAGAAGATTTCGAGAAGTTAAGTAGGTAGTTAGGCACAAACAAACTCCAATAGTTGAATTGCTTGGAGAAGCAGGTGATGGCAGCTCTCTTGGGAGTTATCATACGAGAAGGAAGATGTTAGAAGATCTTAAAGAGGGCAGTAGCAATTCTGTTACTACAGACATGACGATGATATCTCGGAGCAAGGCTACTTTTTCGAGCGCAGCCATTGCAATTTGAGCTTTCAACTG
Source organism: Pittosporum tobira (assembly GCA_032359685.1). Lineage (NCBI taxonomy): Eukaryota > Viridiplantae > Streptophyta > Magnoliopsida > Apiales > Pittosporaceae > Pittosporum > Pittosporum tobira. The sequence goes on from JAUMHB010024059.1 coordinate 10,229, forward strand.
CTGATTCTCCATCATCATCATCATCATCATCATCATCATCATATGTATCATCATCATCATCATCATCATCATATGTTAGCTCTACAGCTGAAAAGAAGAAAATTGTTGGATTAGTTTTGATTGCATTTAATTTGTGATTTGACTTGTTGACGCAGAGGAAGGCAAAGTTGGAGAAGTGGTGATTAAATCTTGATTCATTCTTATGAAGATGTACCCTCTGAAATGGATTAATCTTTGTTTCTTTCTACTCTATTTTACCCTTTTATTATTATGGTTATTTCTGTATACTCCTCTCATGGTTTCTGAAACTAGCCTGTGAACACATGGAAGGGCATACAATCAGCGGATATAAATTTATTTTCCATCTGAGAAAAAAGGACAATTTCATTTAAGTTCAGTTTCCATCTGGAGACTTAGAGTAAAAAAACATTGCACTCATTAGTTCATAGTACCATATATGATTTCTCGTCTGTTTTTACTTGCAATTATCAGGATTTTGTCTGGGTAAAAATATGGTTATGTGAATTTTTTTATATTATCCTTTTTATTTTTTTCTTTTCCTGATAATCTCAATTTAAGGATCTCTTCTTCGAATGTAAGATCTAAATTTCAACCTAATTCGGTCTCGGTTTTCATTCTTTTCACCATGACAATAGTATGAATCCGATCTGTGTTTCATAATAGTATATGATAATTAACAAACTAGTGACTCAAAAATTTCAAAATTCCGAGATTAGATTGCGACCCTCACATCAAGTAAAAATAAATAAAAATAAATCGTCGTTAAAAACAGAAAAAGAGAGAGAGAGAGAATCAAATGGTGTAAAATGTGGGGAAGATGATTGTTGTGGAATCAAATAGAAAAAGTGAAACA
>JAUMHB010024070.1:4729-24769 GCA_032359685.1 Pittosporum tobira
TAAAATTAATTTATTTTAATTTTAAAATTTAAAATTTTATAAAATATTATATTAAAAATTATATGTATTTCTAATTTTACAAGAAAAACTCGAGTTCGTCTCATTAAAAATTCGATAAAAAGTTCATTTAACAGAACTAGTTGAGCTCGAGAGAAAATCTTATTTACCTTGATAAGTCGAGTTCGTGTTCAACATGCTTGACTTTTAGCACTCCTAACTAAATTATCAAGTTTAACACCGACAAATCAACAAAAAAGACAAAAAGATTTATATAAAAAAAAATAAAAATAAATAAACATGTTAAACGAAAAAAAAATATATAACCGTCATTAACTTTAAGTTATTTTAAACGGCCCAAGGAACTGCTTATGGGCTAAACCACAAAATTGTCATATTATGGGCCTAGAGCCCAAGCCTGATAAATATCCTTTTCCACACCCCTCAGTTTTTAATCTGTTTCCTGGCCCGTTGGGGTTTAATTTTATCGTGCGCATCTTTCTAGGGTTTATCTTTCGCCAGCTCGGAGTTGAATTCTCTCCTTCTCTGAGACGATGAAGGTGAAGGTAATATCACGGTCAACGGATGAATTCACTCGTGAAAGAAGTAACGACCTCCAGGTAATAATGTCTTCTCATCTTCCTTAGAGAAGTTAGACAAGCATAATTATCTCAATTCGTTTTAGGGTTTATAAATGATTGTAACGTTTGGTGTGTAAATGATATTTACACCAGAGAGTGTTTCGAAACTTCGATCCAAACTTGCGAACTCAAGAGAAAGCTGTAGAATACGTTAGAGCTCTTAATGCTGCTAAATTAGACAAGGTAAATGAAATTAGTGTTTTACTATGTGTAATTGGATTAGTATTTTAATAGGTGTAACTGGATTAGTGTATGTTTTATGAGACTAATTGTTGGCATTTGGCTTGCCATTAGATATTTGCGAGACCATTTATTGGAGCAATGGATGGACACGTCGATGCTGTGTCATGTATGGCGAAGAACCCGAATCACTTAAAATGGATATTTTCTGGTTCTATGGATGGAGGTATTTGGACTGTCCTTAAACTTTCTGTAGTAATTATAATTATTAAAGTGTTTTTTTTATTTATTTTTATTTAAGTGGCTTCTGAAGCATTGATATAAATTTCGGTTATAATTGCAGATATTCGTCTCTGGGATCTGGCTCCCAGGTAATTTGGCAATAGTTTCTACTCCTAAAGTTTAAGTAGGACGCTCCTAGTTTCTGCATTCACAATAATTTTTCCTTTCAATACGTATGCATCAACATTTTTCCATCTCCACTAGTGGGAATATGTATTTTGGGTCCTTAATATGGCAAGGACCCACACCAGCATATATCTATTTCCTTTGCATTGTGTGTGAAATATTTGAACGGGTCATATATCCACGCTTACCTTTGATGGATTCTCTCAATTGCTTGTACCACCATGGACTTATATCCATAAAAGAAGTATACTTTAGAATAAGAGAAAATTTTTGCGATCCTGAGTTCCTCTACTATTTAGGCAGACAGACAAAACCAGTTAACCTCAAAATCCACCATCTCACGTCATGCTTCTATGATCCCAGTCTCTGGACGAGTGAGCATCCTCCATCATGGTGCATTGTATCACCCGTCCGAAGCCTGGCTGCTTCTCCATCTCTCTAAGCTTGGGCATCTAGACTTTGTCCAAACTATTAATGGCCCATTAAATATTAATCCTAAAAGGTACTGTGAATATCGATGAGCAAGCAACCCACATGATTGCACGAACGAAACTCCATGTGGCATCTCTCTGATTACAGTGCTCAACCTGAGCTAGTGAAACCATTATGAAACATTTAATGGCTGAGTACCTAAATTGTGATGAATAGAAGTACTCCCTCCATCCATTTTATATTGTCCTAATTAGAAAATTTACGCCTATCTACGAAAAGATAAAATTCTCTAGAATTCCCTTCATCATTTATAAACAAAGTGGGTAGGAAAAAAAATTAAATAGAAAGAGAGAGTTGAGTCGAGTAATGAGTCTTGTCTTTCCAAGAAAATGTTTATCATTTTCAATAAAAAGAGTATGGGTGGTATAGGTAAAATATAAACAAAATAGTATGGGAAAAAAAGGACAAATGAATTTGGACAAACAAAAAGGAAATTAGGACAATATAAGTTGGATAGAGGGAGTATTTAATTTGATTTTGTAGAGCAGAATTACTCATTTACTCACAATCCTACTACTCAAGGATGAACAGGTAGCCTGCCAGCGTGTCTTGACTAAACTCATCACCTTGTTATCTGTTATGAGTTATATGTGTCATAAATTCATAAAACATAAAGTGGGCCATGCCACATGTTCGATTCATATTTTGTTTAACCACTTTCCTCAAGTGCTTAAATTAATAAACTCAATTTTTTTTCTTTCGTTCTACTCTTTAATTGGGTGTTTTAGACGAACTGTTTGCCAGTTTCCTGGTCATCGAGGTGCAGTCCGCGGTTTGACAGCATCTACAGATGGAAATATTCTTGTGTCATGTGGAAGTGATTCCAGGTAAGGCTAAACTTCTCACGAACAACTTTAATGTTGATAGGGAAAGTGAAATTTTGCTAATTTGTTTATGGAGAATATAATATTTGTCTCTTTGTTGAAAAATTGGATATTTTAATCCAGTGTCAAACTCTGGAGTGTTCCTGCTAGTAATGGTACGGAGATAGAAGGCACCTCCGATAACTCTCGCAAGGTTGGTGTTAGTTTTTCATTCACCTAATCTCTCAAGGTTTTCCCATTGCAGTCTTTATGTCTGATAAAGTTGCTTTTCATAATTTCAGCCATTAGCCGATTATGTTAGGACAAATGCGAATTTCCGGTAAGATTTTAGCTGTTCATTAATGGAAAAGATTTCACTGATCCTGTTATCATGCCCTTATATCTGTTTTAGTATTGAAAATCTTATTCTTTGTTTTTGACTCAAACTTAGGAATACCATTTTTTTCTCATTCAGGGCTGTTGATCATCAATGGGATGGTGCCCTCTTTGCCACAGCTGGTTCTCAAGTGGATATATGGGACCACAATAGGTTTGAATTACAGTTTTTTTTTTTTTTTGTAAGAACGTCTGCCTCAAATACATAAAGCTTAAAACTTATTATTGTCTGCTTGAAATAGGTCCCAGCCAGTTAACACTTTCGAATGGGGAATAGATACAGTGATATCAGTTCGGTTCAATCCTGCAGAACCAAATATTCTGGCAACATCAGCTAGGTATATATGGTCATTTGATTTTGTAATAATAATCATTACGATACCTGCCAATAGAGATTTTTCACTATTACTGTATTATTTTTCCTCATTTATATTAGATACGAGATCATATTAGGTCGTGTATGTTGCATCCCTTATCCCACCATTCCATCCAAATTGATTTACTATGTACTTTGTACCTCATTGGTAGAATGTGCAATGTAATGGTATGTTGGGATCCTATGTACCCCATTAGATATTCTGTCAATACACTATATATATATATATATATATATATATATATATATATATATGTATATGTTATGCTCTTTGACTTCGCAGATTGATAATATCTTATCTCAGATTAGATATTTCCAGCACTTTGTTTTTGAAATCCAAGCGTACTATTATATCAGCTCGACTCTATTTAATTAGTAATGTTTCATAACTTCTGTAATCTTCACTAACATGATACCCTGCTTGTCGGTGTAGTGATCGAAGCATAGTTGTATATGATTTGCGGATGTCGTCACCAGCAACAAAGCTTATCATGAGGGTAATTGAGGGACTTGTAATCTTGAAATTCATTGTATTATATTTGTTTACTATAATTTGGTTTACACTTGCCGAAATTGATTAAATCACTCTGAATATGGATCATGTGAATTTTAGCATTTTCTTCTTTTCAATGCTACCGAACCTTTTCAGACTTGCCAGTGTTTTGTTGCTGCTAAAGTTTAGAATCTGCATTTAATAAACACTAAAACAAAACTTGCTTCTGCGCTACCAGTTAGCAATGCTGGATTTCAGATACCTAATAATTTTTGTTTTTTCCGTAATCTACAACTTCTATAAATGCAACTTATGAAGAGATTTCACAGAATTTTCAAAACTTTTGCAATAAGATGAGTTTTGTTGTTTCTAATAACTTGAAACATTCCTTCTGAGTTATGGAATTTTATGTGCCATTTTTCTGTTCAATTTTGCAAGTTCTAACCTATTTCCTTTTTGGGGTTACAGACAAAAACTAATTCTATATCTTGGAATCCCATGGAGCCAATGAATTTTACAGCTGTAAGTACATTGATATAAATCATAAAATTGCAATTTGTATCTCATGTTTGTGCTCCTTACATTCCTTATTCTGCCTATAAATGTGTTAAACCTTGGTATTAATATGTAGGCAAATGAAGATTCTAACTGCTACAGCTATGATTATAGAAAATTGGGTGAAGCCAAGTGTGTGCACAAAGATCATGTGTCTGCTGTGTAAGATGGCCTTATTGACCTATAATATCATATTGTTGTTCTAGAATTTTTATTTTTTGTGCTTCTATTGGCCTATTGGGACATGATCTATTGCTAATTATTTTACAGGATGGACATTGATTACTCGCCAACTGGTCGTGAATTCGTTACTGGATCTTATGATAGAACAGTAAGTTTCTGCTTGTGTGTATTGATTCACACTATTTGTGTTATCTTCTGGTACAACTGATTTTATATTTTTACTGTGTAGGTGAGAATATTCCAGTACAATGGTGGCCATAGCAGGGAAATCTATCATACTAAGAGAATGCAGAGGTTTGCCCAATGTTAAAACCTTTAAACTATTTACCATTCCCTCAGATGGTTGATCTTTTTTTTCTCCCTTATTATTATAATTTATATATATAAAATAAAATAAAAGCATAGACATGCTCGTTTAGTATAGTTTATTTGAAAAGAGATTATAGATTATTTAATAATCAGATTATTGAATAAGTGGTTAGTTCTATTTGGTGTAGTTTTTTTAAAACAGATTATTGAATAAGTTTCTGAAACTTAAATTTTTAGAAGTGATTATTATGTGCTTTAGCAGTTTGTATAATCTAAAAGCAACTTATTGAATAAGCTGAAACAAACAGAACTCTGAAGTGATTATAGCTTTTAAAAAGCTATAATCACTTCAAATAAGTCCAACCAAACAGGCACTCCTTGTTTGGTACAGCTTATTTGAAAATAGATTATAGATTATTTAATGATTAGATTATTAAGGCTTAAATACAATTTAAACCTTGAACTTATTGGATTTTTAGAAGGTGAACCTCAATATTTTTTTTTGGCAATTTAAACCTGAATGTGTGTTGGTGAAATTTTCTATCGGAAAATTATTTTCAAAGAATATTCCGGCAGAAATTTTTCCTTTGAAAAGAATATTCTGATATAAAATTTCACGAAAATTTCACCGGAAAGTTTAAGTTCTAAAAAAATTGGACATTTTGGTTTAAATTACCAAAAAAAAAAGATTGAGGTTCACCTTCTAAAAATCCAATAAGCTCAAGGTTTAAATTGTATTTAAGCCGATTATTAAATAAGTGGTTAGTTCTATTTAGTGTAATTTTTTTAGAATAGATTATTGAATAAGTTTTTGAAACTTAGTTTTTTGGAAGTGATTATTATGTGCATTAGCAGCTTGTATAATCTAAAAACAACTTATTGAATACGCTTAAACAAACAGAACTCTGAAGTGATTATAGCTTTTAAAAAGCTATAATCACCCCATATAAGCTTTACCAAACAGGTTCGTAACCTCAGAACTGACACATGTATCCTAAAGCAGCTTCAGTTTCGGGTTTTTAGCAGATGATATTCACGGGTTGCCTACTGACTTGAATTATTTTCATGGACTCTCAGGGTATTTTGTGTCAAGTTCAGCTGTGATGCAAGTTATGTGATTTCAGGGAGTGATGACACCAACCTTCGACTATGGAAGGCTAAAGCATCTGAACAAATGGGAGTGGTACGAAGCTCTTTCTATTTCAGCATACTCATTTGAAGCTTGTTATTTTCTTAGGGAATTTACTATTGGCAGTCACGGGGAGTGACTGCCCCCCCTTCTCTCCCACACAATTAATTGGGTTTTGTTAGTATTGGAAATCAATTTAAAAACAATACTTCAAGGCCTTCAAAGAATCATAATGAATTTAGTTATAACTGGTTGATTTGCCTTTGATTGATTTCTTTTCACGTCAGATTCTACCTAGGGAACGCAAACAACACGAGTATCAGGAGGCTGTCAAGAATCGCTACAAGCACCTTCCTGAAGTCAAGCGTATTGTGAGGTATTTTTGAGTTAAAAAATAGTTGTTGGAGAGTGTGTTAGGATTCTCTTACACATGCTATTTGTCCCTTTTTATTTTTATCTCAAATGCACATTCATTTGAGGGATTTTATTTGTTTGCGGCAGAAAATATTCTAAAGCATCCATCTCAGAAAAAGTGGATGGTATCATCACTGAATACCTAATGAAGCCATCATATATTTAGTTTATGTAAATTTATTGTGCAGGCATAGGCACTTGCCAAAACCAATATTCAAGGCGTCTGCTCTGAGACGTATAATGACTGAAGCTGAGAGGAGGAAAGAAGAGAGGAGGAGAGCCCACAGTGCCCCAGGAAGCATGCCTAAAGACCCTGTTCGTAAAAGAAGGATTGTTAAAGAGATTGAGTGAATTTGAGCATTGGTTTGGGGTGCGACCTGTTTTCTTTCTTGGCTCATTGAGGGAATATGTATGGCTTTTTGGTCTTTTTCGCAGAATGCGTTGAATATCAACTCAAGACGCAGAAATGAAATGATGAATACTATCTGTTTCTTACAGTTTTGACGTATGTTGTGTGTGTAAAATGAGTGTATCATCATACTTTGAACTGGATTGTAGGATTAGTTTGTTATTATTTTATCAATGTAAAATTGTAGGATATTTCTTACAAACTTAGTAGGATTCTCCTTGGACCCCTGATTTCTGTCACAGCTGTTGCCTCGCCTCTACTGCATTTCATACGTTCATTTCATACATTCATTTATCAATAGAGAGGGCGAGTGTGAGATTGAGAGGAAATTGAACGGGACATAAGAACGGGATCGTTTAACCTACTGTGAGCAAATATTGGTTATCACTTATTAATCTAATGTTATTTTGTTGACATAGTATCACAATTCAATAATATTATACCATTTAGTTAGAATCTTTATCAACATTGAATTATGTCAAAGTGAAACTGCAAGCAAATAGAGATACTAACATGAAGTCTGCTTATTAATAAAATTTTAATTACTTTACATAATGTTATTGGATTGTGATATAATGTCAATAAAACGACATGGTACAAGTGTGGACCGCGATTATTAATATTTTCTCGTGACGATATATACTTGTGACCCTGTACCAACACCATGTAAAATAGTATCCGATATTTCAGTTTTTGTTTCATTTTTTCAGTTTTTTTTTTTTTCTAATTTGATAAAGTTTGAATTTTTGCATTGAATTTATAAGTTTTATTCTAAATTTACTTGTTCATTTCAGTCATTACTTGTTATAAATTTATATTGATCACAAATTCCTTTATTTCCAGAATTTCAAAGTATTATATTAATACTGTAATTTATAATTTTACAAATTAGTTTGTAAAGTTAAACACCCCAAACCTCTCATTTCATAGCATTTTCATTGGTCGCTAGTTTGCTACTAACATGTCAGTCGTCACTGCCACTCAATCCTTTTTTTGGTCAGCCGCCGTCCGTAACGGTGCTGCTAAACTAGCTTCTGGAGAGAGCGTCGCTCGCTCTCCCTTTCCTATGTCCACCAGAAAACTTCCCTTACATCGCGTCTTCAAGTTCTCACAATTACATACATATATACTCCCTCCGTCTCATTTATATTATAACACTTGTCTTTTTTAAACGCTCCACATTATTGTAACATATTAAATTTAAAAAGTTTAATAATGTTAATTGTCTAAATTACCATTATTTTATCAAATATGGCTCACCAATTCAATTATTATTTCATATTTAAAATTATAATATTAATTCTATACCCCACAACTTCAATCACTATTTTTTTTTTTTAAATTATAATATTACTACTTCAATCACTATTCTCCTTTTAAAATTATAATATCAAACAATTTTTTTAAATTTCGCAAAAAGTCAAAATATTACGATTCAACTGGAGTAGAACAAATATATAAATATACACAAGCACTCCCCAATTATATACGCTAGTGTCACATGCAACACATGACACATGTCATATGCACACATGACAATATTACGTGTGTGGAGTTTGTGATGGAGTGAAATTATCATGATAAATTTATTTTTTTATTGTCTTAAATTTAAATATGAGATAAAAGAGGAAAAATATAGCCAAAAAATTGAAAAGATATGAAAATTTACTTTTTACCGTATAAAAGTTAAATATTTAGCGATGACAAAAATATTTTTAGAAGAACTTTTGCTGTTGGTTTATAATATAAATATCTACACATTACTACAATGATACTTTATGTTCATTTATTTGAAGTTTGTCCTGCTAAAATGGGCTCGACGCAATCGTTCCACGTGACGACAGCCTCGATGTTGATGACAACATCGATGCTTACTCTCTCTCTCTCTCTCTCTCTCTCTCTCTCGACGTGGTTACGACTGGCTTCCTGAAGGTGCTTAAGCTACGCTCCAACTGTGATAAATAGAACGATGTCATTCTGAAATCATAAGTAGTAAAGGGGTGTCATTTTGATTGGGGGTGTACATGTTTACTAAATCAAATGGCCTTTTATTTCACGTAACTTCCATCCATGACTAGACCATATAATGTTATTTATTTATTAATTCTAAAAATTTGTTTCCTGCATTTGTTTTTAAATTTCTATCAGTTATTTTTTTTAAACCTTTGAATTTGATGTAAATGTGCTTTTGTTAATGAGTTAGAACAGTTTTAGGTATGCAAATGTGCAGAATTCAATTTGAATGCATTTCTTTTTATTTTGTTCTTAAATTTTTAAGTGCTTAAATGGTTGAGATTCGTAATTTTTTTTATTTTTTTTTTAAATTTTTTTTTTTGAATAAGTATTACGAGATTAGTAATATAAGGTACAACATATGGATTGACAATAATGTAAGAAATGACAAAGTCATTTTTCCATCAACACTTATAGCTTTAATACTTTAAAGTGGCTAGTATAGATAATTATCTGAGTCTACGACCCTTCAAATTGGTGAGTGCCCTTTTATTATATTTTAAAAAAATCGTTTACATACTTAATTGGCTCTTCAGGGGTTGAACTGCTTTTATACATGTTTTATTTATTTATTTATTTATTTTTGGTTTTTGTTTTTAATTGTGTTGCATAATGTTACTTCATATTGTATCTTTTATAATTTGTCAAATCATACTCCTTATCTAGAAGAAATGGTGTTTCTTTTTTAAAAACAAAACAAACTATTACGTTAGTGATTGCTTAGAATCCAAAATTTTTGTGTAAAAATTATTCATAAACATGCACTATGTTTGTGAGTTCAAAACATGATGGAAAAACAATTAAAAAAAAAAACTTGAGTTTTTGTTCAAATCCATTGTTTGTGAGTTTTCTACATGAATGAAAAGAAAAAGAAAAATGAATGAAAAAGTGACCACTTTTCCATTCAAAATTTTCAAGGCAAAAATAGCCTAATTTACCTAGAAAAGAAAAGAGCGAAAACATTTTTTTTTTTTTTATAATTGCTATATTCCCCTTTATTTTTAAAACTATAAACTTCAAATTACACACATTTACATCTTTCTCGAGGACTAGAATTCCTCTAGCTTTCTAAGCTCTACTACTTCCAAGTTGCCCAAAGGAACTCTCTTGACTCACTCTTACCACTCCTTTAAAATTTGGGCAATCACTCCTTAAATAAAACCACACCTCAAAATTAGAGTAGGGTAAAATGTAAATAACCACGTATAGTTTTACCAAAATTACATCGCCCCACCTCAGGTCTAAAAGTCAACTCTAAACCATCATAGGTTTCCAAAATCAAGCACGTTACCTCATTTCCATCCACTCGCCAAAAAGAGATTGAAATTGCTCTCAATAATAATAATAAATGTCCAAATGACTCTATTATCCCTAACTATTCATTAAATTTAACAAAACATGCCCACATGATTGAAATGGTTCACCTGGACTTATTAGCCACCTTAATTCAGCCATATGATGGTTATTTTTTTTTTTTTAATAAATACCCACATTCAAAGGACAAATAACATGAATGAAAAATTTAAAATTTAATTATAAATTTAATTTCTTAAACATAAATGTAATATATTAAACATATTGTTTTGCTCTATGGTCGAGCCCCTGTTACCCGTTAACAGACACTCTCCCCGTTTGAAATTTCTCCCCACTTCACCATTTTCTCTACACCCACTCAGCTCTCACTCCATCATGGGCGTCTCTTAAAGTCGCAAAGGTCTAGATCTCTCCGACTCCGATTACGAAGACGACCCACAATACCATCACCAAGAACAACCAATCCTTCCAATTCTCTCACAGACTAACAAAGCCCTAGACCACCTCGACACCAAACTCAAAGCCCTAAGCCTAAACTACCCCTCAACCAAAATCCTCAATTCAGTTAACCCAGTCAAGCTTTACCTTCACCTCAATGGCAACACTCCCAATGCAAAATGGATACTTTCAGAAAAGCTCACTTCATACGTATTCATCAAAACCCCCAAAATTGAATTGGAAGAAGATGACGAGGATGATGAAATGTACAAATGGAGCGATGGGTTTTGGGTTCTGAAGGTTGGGTTTAAAGTTCGAGCAAGGGTTTCGACTGATATGCAATTGAAGATGTTCGGTGATTAGAGAAGGGTATACTTTGTGCAAAATGGGGTTTGGGCTTTGAAATTTTTTGGAGATGGGGAGTATAAGAAGTTTGTGAGTGAGTTTCAAGATTGCCTTTTTGAGAATGTATATGGGTTAAAAGCTAGTGAAGAAAATAAAGTGAAGGTTTCCGGAAGGAGTTTCTTAGATGGGTTAAGCCAGAAGTTGCTCCTCCACCACCACCAACGATTATATATATGAAGGGCATAACAATCATTTCATCCACTAAGTTAACAACGTTACAACAATTTGGGGCCAAGGAGAGAGTCTGCCTAATTTTGGAAACCTGGGGTAGTTTAAAGTTGACTTTTAGACCTGAGGTGGGGCGATACAATTTTGGTGAAACCATAGAGGTTATTTGCATTTTACCCGTTAGAGTATATCACTTATTCAACTATGGGTAGAGAATTTGATGAGAATGAATAGATTTTAGAACAACACTATAGAAGGTGGTTCATGATTTGAATGAGAAATTTTAGAGAAAAAACTATCGGTATGAGAAAATATTATTAGGAACAATAATTGTTGTTCAAAAAAAGGAAAATCGAATCTGGGGGAGTATTGTTCATTATATGGCTGAAAGGACACATATAGTACTAACATTAAGGTTTTGTAATTTAAGTTTTTCTCTGTTCTTTTATTCATAACTCACAAATACAATACATGAAAGTCATTAAGTTTTTTTTAATCACAAATTCACAAATACAATAACAAAAAATTTACAAATTTTCTATTATTCTTTTTTCTAACTTTAACTTTTATGTTATTTTTGTTTATGTTCAAACTATTTCAGCCTTAAGGTCATAATTACCAATCACAACATATTAAAATCCTAATTACAATCTATCAATTTTGAACATATAGCAATAGGAGTTAACCAGCACGAGAGAGAGAGAGAGAGAGAGAGAGATGTTTGATGAGTATCTTATGATTTGAGATTGGAAAAATAGGAAATTGATTATTAAACCAGTTAGCTAAGATGGAACTTTGCTTTTGGAGAGTAGAAGAATCTAAATCAACGATTTTAAAGTATCATTCCTACAACTAATAATCTCTTTCAATGCAAAATTTTATTTATTTATTTTTTTTTTAAAGAAAAGAATGGAATCAAAACGTTACTTGTTAATGTGCTGGATTGTAAAGTTGTAGGATAATTTTTTACAAACTTGTAGGATTCATTTGTTATTATTTATTCAAGTAAAAAAAGATTTCCTTCTTCCCTTCCCTATGTTGAATCCCTAATTTATCTCCTTATCTCTCTTCAAGCAGCTTCACACATTAGTTTTCATCGAAAACCTTCTTGTTAGGGTTTTTTCTTCTAAAGTTTTGAAAACTCTTTCTCTAGATTGTTCCTACCTTCTTGGACTACCCTTTTCTTTTTGAATAATAAAATATATGTGGGCTTTCAAATTATTACTGATGGTTTGGGTGATCTCGAAATTATTTTAGTGATGATGGATGATGATAATAATTAAAAGTTTCACATTATATATTTAAAAAAATATAACCTATTTTATAAACTTGAGACATACTTCCCAAATGGTTATGTAGTCTTGGAAAAACGTCACACCCAAAAGATTTTCAAATATTTACTAGTAACTTTGTAGTTTTCCATTTTCAATTTTTTTTTTCAATTAAAAGAAACTAAATTTTCCCAGGGTTTGGGATTTTAGCTCTCTTCAAAGATAAACGATACTACATTGGTTTTGGGGAAACCATATAATTTTGATACTTTAAAACATTATTGTGTAGTTCATTTTGATCTTGAACACTATAAATTTGTGCTAAGATATTATTAATGCTTGTTTAATAATAGTTTAAGTAGTGTTTATTGATCATCAAATTCAAAAATAATAAAAAAAATATATTTAATAAATTTAAATATATATTTAAGTTTGAGATATTTATAAATTATAAAATTTAAAATTAATAAAAAATTATATTTAAAAAACTTAAATGTATATTTTACAAGCTCAGTTTAATGTTTAAATTTAATTTTTAAATTTTTGTTGATTCTCATAAATTTTACCAAATAAATCCTTAATTAGCAACTCCTTTATGTTTAAAATTAAAACAAACATCATATTAATATCAAAATTTAAACTTTTGCAAATTAATTTTTATTTTTAAAAGTTGAAATGAGAGATTTTTAAAAGTCGATTGATTTCTAGTATTCAAAATGATAATTTTTCGTGACAGGGAGTACAATTGAAAATCCCTATCGGTAACTGAGCACACAAAACCTCTCTTTTCGTTATTTTACTACCAACATGTCAATCGCCGCTGCTAGAACCGTTTTCCGGTTATCCGCCATCCGTAACGGTGCTGCTAGGCTAGCTGCCGGAGCTAAGTCCGCTCGCTCTCCCTTCCGTGCGTCCACCAGAACACCTCTCTTGCATCGCATCTTCAGGTACTCATCACTACATACATATATACACACACACAATTCCCAAGTATATCTACACACACACACATTGATATTTGTGTTCTTTTATTTGAAGTTGCCCTGCTGAAATGAGTTCGATGCAACCGTTCCACGCGGCGACTGCCTCGGCCTTGATGACGTCTATGCTTACTCTCTCTCACCGTGGTTACGGCTGGCTTCCTGAAGGTGCTTAATCTACGGTCCAATTTTGACTTTTCTCATTGAAATCCATGAAATTATGTTCTGATTATTCTATTATAAAATTGTGGACAAAACTTCGACATTTTGAAGTCGTATGTGTAATAAAGCTGTGTCATAGCTTATATATATATACACACACACACTATCTCCCTCTTGAAAAGAATAACCGAATTTTTTGACATGAATTTTAAAGCTTTTTAAATGTATATACATATATATTATATTTTCAATATATTTTTATATTTTTAACATATTTATTATTATATTTTTTAATATAATAAAAATATATTAAATATATAATTTATAAATATATTTTTAAAATATTTTAAAATTCGTGTTAAAAAATATCAAAAATCTTGATCATCTACGGAGAGAGTATATATTAGGTCTGATGTACCAAAAAAATAAAAATAAAGATGTGTAGTTTTGATTGGTGCTGTGGACCTTTATTTGACAAAATTACGTCGTTTTGATGCCCACTAACTTGCACGACGGGGTATAATCTTATTTCTTTACTTATTGGAAAATTTTGTTTCCAGCATCTGTTTTTATATTTCTATCAGTTTTCTTTTTTGTTAGCTTCAATGTTGGTACGTATGTTTTTTTTTTTATTGATATTTCCGTTAATATGAGTTGGAACAGTTTACAACTTAAGATGCAAATGTATGGAATTCAACTTTACTACATTTCCTTTTATTTTTTAAAGTGCTTGAACGGGTCTGTCTTTGAAAATTAGTAATTTAAAGTACAAGAGATTGATGATGTGGGGAAGGACAGAGACATTTTTCAATCCACGCTTTAGTTTTTAGTATTTCGAAGCAGCTAACCCTTCAAATTGGTGATTGCCCTTTGGTTTAGCATACTTAGAATTTTCCCTTACATAACTTATTCTGGGGAAAAAAATCTCACTTTTACATAAAATTTAAAGAATGTTTTGAGATGTTTCTTTTTCTTTTGTTTTTCTAGTTATATTTTTAGCCTAATATTCCTTCTTGGTCTTGATAGTAGTGAGTAGTTGAGGTGTTTAATTTCATGGCAGTCCAGTAATTTGTATGTAGTTACTTGATGCTTATGGATGGTATATCTTGTGTTGGATTATCATGACCAAGAGTTATTGGGTCTTTAATTTTCACCCTCATACCTAAGCTCCCTTCCTCATAACTGTTACTGTTTATTTTTTTCAAAGTAATACACCACTAGATGGGAGCCCCTGTTAAATAGAATTCATCTCAGGGAGCATTTAAATCGTTTCATGCTACGAAATTCTTATCATTTAAAACTTCAGGGGGAGTAGGGATTTGTTCTTATTGTCTTGTTTACTTGTACACTTCTTGTAATTCAAAGATGTAGTTTTTGCTAAATAGGTCACCTAATCATTGGATTTTCTCTTGATTAGGTATCTAGCAAAACTCTGTAGGGCCTTCCTTGATGTCCTGTTTCTTCTTTCAAGTATCTGGTAAGTTAGATTTTTCCGGACATTATCTATAAAATTTGAGATGCAATGAAATTGATATCCCCTTCATACGTCAAAACTCAAAACTTTTTAATCTCAATTCTGGGGAACATATGTGCGACAAAAAGTAAACAAAAATATCGTAGTATTTGAGTTTTTTTTCCCCCATCCCCTTTACCCTAAATTGACACTTTCTCAGCCTAAAACTGGTTCGTTCATATGCTGATGCCTGATTCATGACATATGTTTTAATCTCAATTCTAGGGAACATATGTTTTTCCCCTTCATACGTCAAAACTTTTTAATCTTAATTCTAGGGAACATATGTTTTTCTCTTCTTAGCATCTAAAATATAAACCAGCTTTTATTCTCTTTTTCCCATATTCTTGTTATGTTAAAGTAGCACATGGTTCATTGTTTTCCTGTTGTAGTAGTTGTTCAAGGCTAGATGAAGAACGAAATGCAACTATGGAATGATTTGATTTGTTATGTCTTGGAGCTTTTAAATTCTTAAGTCAGCTGGTTCAAAACTCAGAAGCATAGGCTTGTCAGCTATAGTAATGAACATGAACTAATAACATGTGAAAACTTTTAATATATAATTCTTCTTTCATCTTGCTAAATGATTCGTTGGTTTATGTGGTGCTGTGCTTGTATGAGTTGATTGAATACTTGTTATATTCTTGCAAATTTCTGGAATCATCTTTGTTAGTTTTCATATTAGGTGGATAGATCGGTATCACGTGCCTCGTTTTCTCCTTATTTGGTGGTGGCCGAAATTCCAGTAGATGAAAGTAAGTGTTGACATGGCTAATTCTATATATCATATTTAAGTAAAGTTATAATTAGTTAAAAAGTACTTGCTAGGAATCAGTTTGCATCGATGATAATCGAGTAATATTTCCAGATAATAATTTACAGACTCTAAATGAGCTCCAGACTAGCCAATAGGTTTTTTTTTTTTTTGCATTTTTTTTTTTAGTTATTTTCCCCTTCAATAACATTAGCGAAGATGTTAGTTTCTAAGACTTAATGCTTTATTTCTCTGGCGTTTGATGCACAAGGTGATTTCTACATTTTGGTTATTGTTTATTTATATTAGTAGAATGCTGTTAGTATGGTAATAGAGTTCGTCAAAACATGATCCTGATTTTCCCGCATATCAATCAGGTTGCAATGACGACGTACGATGATCGCTCAAGGGACTCGAGTAAAGCTTTTGTTCAAAACTTCTTGTGCTATATTTTTCATGACTTCACATTTTCCTCCCTCTTATTGATCATGTACTTTATCCTACAAATTCGAAACCCACGAGAGGCAACGACAATGAATTTACATTTTTCTTGCTAGTCTTATACGTATGATACATGGCTATATTTTGAACTTCATATTCATAGATTCGTTATAGCATTGTGTTGCATATCTCGTGTATTCTTCTCCCTTCGTCTTGAAAAGATAGTCACAAATTTTTTGATAATTTTCGGCATGAATTTTAAGACGTTCTAAAAACTTATGTATACATTGTATATTTAATATGTTTTTAGTATAATAGAAACTATAATATATAAATATATTAAGAATATAAAAATATACTATAATGTATAAATGTATTTTTATAACATCTTAAAAATTATTGCCGAAAACTGTCAAAAAACTTTTGAATTCCTTTCGAAGACAGATGGAGTATTAGAGTATATCTTATAGGACTATATCTTAGTGTTGGTTGTTTGCTTCCTGTTTCTTTGTCAATAAGCTTTACTAGTTGCTTCCCAGAGCCAAAATCACCCAACCTCCTATATATATGCCTATGGCTTATAATTGTTTATTAACTCACTCTGGTTTAAAAAGCAATTTAGAAGGTGCTTTAAATTATGACATGACAAGATTTCTGCAACTAAAATATTCTGTCAACTAGAATGTAATAATTCACTGACATGAAATTATTTTAGGTATTTGATAGCTCATCACTTCTCTTCTCATCTCATCATTGAAACAGATGCTAAAATTATTCATGATCTGTTGTTGACTTGTCGTCCTCTTAGCAGGTTAATTCAGTCTTGACACCATTAGTATCTGTTTTAATTTTATGTACTGTGTAATATTTCTGTAATATTTTTTTCGTTTTAAAATACAAGAATATTATTGATTTCAAGAAGTTATTATTTTTAAGTTTAAATTTTTCTAAATTTATCTAATTATAATCAATACAATTGTGTGAGTCTTAAATATATATAGAAAATACTGAGTTGTAAAAAAACAAATTTTTTTCCCAAAACTTAATTAAATTTATGTATTTTTTCTAATTCTCTCCAATACACTAGTGTTTATATTTATTTATTTTTATCACTATTTTAAAACTTGACCTCGGCTCGAATACCCGTCCGACTAAAATGAGTTATCTATAATCGGTCAACAACTCAAATTGACTTTTTAGACGGATTGGGCGGCTTTGTAGGCAAATTGGGCGGTCCTTGGCGATCTTTAGGCGGATTAGGCAGAGTATATTTGTGATGTGTTAAAAAAATTTAAGAAATCTACATGTTAACTTTTAATTTTATTATTTTAGTTGCATATCTTGTGAATAATGATATAATACAAAATTAAATATCTACTAAAAAATTGAAAATGAATATATATCCAAGTTTAAAAAGTATAAGAAAATGAGCAATTCTCGAGTACTCTCCTTTGGCACTAAGCCTACCCTCAGTCGAGTAGGTCTGTCCACCAAATTTTAGAAAACAACATCTCAGCCAAGTTGACCTTATAATGTTACTAAAATAAAACCCACCGAACTCTAATAAATCATGAGAAAACTATAATCTTTTTCTAATATATATATATATATATATATATTCTTTTCCAATTTTGAGGCAATATGAACTGATATTGAGGGTTATTGATTGCATTGAAAGCATTTCCGTCATTTTTTGTGCAAACTATTTTATCTTAATGGAACTCCTTCAAACACCAAATTCATGTAGAAACTTCTAATATTTTTAAATTATGTGACAATCACACATTAGTCTTTCTCTCTAAAGTAGTTTTATACTAAAAGTTATATACTTTTCAACAATAAAAAGTAAGGATGTGAATCATTACTGTTATGTATTGAAGAGAAGTACATTTTCATAAAGTAGGAAAGTTATTTTATTATTTGTTATATTATATTTTTTGTATTTAACATATTCTTTATTTTATTATATTTTTGTTTTTAAAATGAAAAATAAAACAGGTATGAACATACAAAAACAGAACCAAATTTATGCTATTAATATTTAGTTATAAAGTAGTATATAATATTTAATTTTGGTATAATTTAACAACATTTTAAATAAAAATGATAGACTTTAAAAAATATATATAGTTTAATAAATATGGCTATAGAATTTAAACTTAATTAATAAAAATAAAATGAATTTAACAAATACATTATTATTTATTATATTACATTTTTGTATTTAAAAGAATAATATGTTTTAATATTTATAAATAAATATTAAAACTTTATAAATAATAAAGCTGCATTATTAATATATATTTATATATATTATTTAATTTAAATTTTATTTAATAACCTTTGATTAAAAGTGATAGACTTTTTAAAGAATTATTTAATAAATATAACTCTAAAATTTAAAAGTCTAAACAAATAAATAAAATTCTTTTAATAAATATATGAGTATAAATTTTAGCATAATTATTTAGTACAAATTTTATTTTAATACCCTTTAACTAAAAATGATAAATGTTTTTAAAAATTGTTGGATAAATATGACTTAATATAAATTATTTAATTTAAATTTTATTTTACTACACTTTAAACAAAAACGATCGACTTTATTATTTCAAATTATTATCCTTTTTTTCAAAATATTATTATTTATTACAGTATATTTTTGTATTTAGGAACTTTAATATGTTTAAATTTTGACAATTATGAACTGTAATAAGTGATGACGATATAAATTATAGTTATTTATTTTAAATTTTATTTTACTACACTTTAACTAAAAACAATAAACTTTAAGAAAAAAAAATCATTGGATAAATATGATTAGTATAGATTATTTAATTTAAAATATTGTTATTATATGAATGATTTGAAATTCTTATGCATTATGTGTCAAAATATTATTAAATATTAAATTATATTATTTTTTGTATTTAATATGGAAAATGATTATATTTAGAATTCATGTTAAACATTATTTGTTGTATTTAAGATGGAAAGTAATTATATTTAGAATCCATGTTGGACGTTAGTAAAATATTATATAATATTATATATTTATTAAAATAGAAGAAAACAGCGAACCAGAGTTTCATTATTAATATATAATATAGATGCTGTTAATTTGTAATAACGATGCAAAATTTAAAATTAATGATGAAAATGGTGGGAATACTATTTAAAACAATAAATAATTTATTATATAAATGCATTTTATTAAAAAATATTTCTGTATATGTATATGAATTAGTCCATGTATATATAAATTAACATCTACATTCCATACTTGGACTCCATTCTAGTATGTAGGTAGTTGATCAACTATCCATCTCTGAATTTCACTCTCTTAAATTATGACTTGCTTAAAAAAGCCTTTTTTTTTTTTTTTTTTCCTGCTTTTGATATTTTGCACGTACACCACGTTTGGATGCAATGAGGCTCTCGAGGAAGGAGGTATCAACTACTCTGGAGGGTAATTTGGTCTTTAGTGCCCTCCCCCAGGGAAATAGAAGACCTTCTTCCCCAGGTGGTAAAAGGTCATGCAGGTGATCACGCTAACGAACACGGTGACCGGATTTTGCTAACGAACACGGTGACCGGATTCGTTAGCCAAGGTTTCTCTCTAATCGTCATCGTCTTTTCTCCTTGCCACTGTGGTTTACCGGCCAGAATCTGGCAGATAGTTTGTACTATAGAGAGATAGAATAAAAAGACCAATCTGTCGCATTTGAATCTCAAGTTACAAGTTTGTACTGCATAACAAGTGAGATCTACTGGTGGAAATATCAACTACTTTTAT
>JAUMHB010024081.1:4615-24759 GCA_032359685.1 Pittosporum tobira
TATATATATATATATATATATATACACACACACTGACACACACTTATATACGTGTGTGTGTGTGTGTGTGTGTGTGTTTATACACCCCCACATATATGAATATATTTAATCTTTTGGGAGTAACAGAGTAGATCGCTTGTCAGAATTTTGTTTTTTCTTTGTTTTAAATTTTTTATATTATTACTCTATGCAGGTCAGAGCACAGGTAGGGGATCATATTTCTCTCTTTGTCCAAGTTCTTTCAGCAATCATTATTGCATGCACTATGGCCCTTATTATTGCGTGGAGGCTAGCCATTGTTGAAATAACAATTCAACCCCTTGTTGTTACTAGCTGTTATGCCAAAGGTGCACTGCTTAGAACAATGTCTGAGAAAGTTACTAAAGCCCAAATGAAATTAGCAAGGTAGCCGCCGAAGCAGTGTCCAACATCCGCACAATAACCTATTTTTCCTCCCAAGACAGAATCCTAAAGATGCTTGAAAAAGCTGAAGAAGGCCCAAAACAAGAGAGTATCAGACAATCATGGATTACTGGTATTTGGTATGGAACATCCCAGTGCCTGGTTCCATGCATTTGGGCTTTTGACTTTTGGTATGGTGGCAAGCTCATGTCCGAGGGAGTCCTCAGAGTAAAATCATTTTTTATGACTTTTTTAACAATACCAAGCACAAGGCGAGTCATTGGTAATGTTGCAAGCATGACTAGTGTTTTCTCAAGGGGTTTCAACACCGTTAGGTCTATTCTTGTTGTGCTAGATCGACAAACTAGACTTGATCCGAAGACCAAGAAGGATACAAGCCCAACAGAATTGCAGGCCATATAGAGTACTTAAGCATTGTTGATTTTGCATACCCAATGAGGCCTAATGTGATGATTTTCAAAGGCTTTTCTCTTGGAATTGAAGCGAGAAAGTCAACAGCATTATTAGGCGCAAGTGGGTCAGGAAAATCAACAATAATCAACTTGATTGAGAGATTTTATGATCCACTTAAAGGTATGATTAAAATTGATGGTAGAGATTTAAGTTCATACCACCTTCGGACACTAGGGAAACACATTGCACTTGTTAGCCAAGAACCAATATTATTTGCTGGTACCATACGTGGCAACATTACTTATGGCTCATTCGATCAAACTAAAGAATCAGAGATTATTGAGGCTGCTAAGACAACCAACGTTCACGATTTTATTGTGGGTCTAAAAGACGGATATGATACATGGTGTGGAGACAGAGGATTGCAGCTCTCTGGAGGGCAGAAGCAACGAATTGCGATTGCCTAGAGCCACATTAGTGGGGCCAACGATTTTGTTGCTAGACAAGGCCACCAGGGCACTTGATGGTTAGTCGGAGAAATTGGTACAAGACGAGCGTATAATGGCGGGAGTGACTAGTGTGGTAGTAGCACACAGAATTCTGATGTTATTGTTGTTTTGGATAAGGGGAATGTCACACTTTTTTGTTAAGTAAAAGGGGCAGTGGAGCTTACTAATATTTAGTTAGCTTACAGAGAAATACCCTTTTATCGGGGAAAACATTTGCATACATTTACAAGGCTGGCGTGGAAAGTGGAGGATCACATTACCTCTATATTTAGGGGAAAGTGGTTAGTAGAAATGAAAATTATTAAAAATTGTACTTGTTAAATGCATGAAAGACTTATGGAATGTTTACATTTTGCTATATTTCATACATGACCTAAATGTAAGTTCTAGAACCAGCCGTAAGAGTGCATTACGGAGTCCTCTTTCCTAGTTAGAACTCAATGGAAGCTTCTTTAGAAATGTGGCAATTAGTAGCCAATTTCTTACCAAGCTTTGATTTATTGGGACCGGGAATTCCTTTTGGCATATCCTGTTGTTAGAAGAATCTAATAGAACAATTTCGTATTTTATTTTATTTTTTAACTGAAAGTGTTGAACATAATATGTTTCCAGCTGTTTTTCGGACGCATCATATTTAACTAGTTTCCTATGCACAAATACTGTGTTTGTAGTTCTTTACTTGTATTTTAATTAATTGTGAGGGGGGACAAAAAAAAAAAAAAAAAAAAAAAAGGGGAGTAAGTGGTAAGGATCTCACATTGATTTGAATAGTAAATATTTATGTTTTCACTGTCCTAAATTTAACTTTTACGGTGATGACACAAAATAAAACTACATACAGATTTTGTATAACCGAGAACACTATGCTTCAGTTTAAACTACTTTTAATTGTTTACCCTAGTTAGTTGTATTTACTGTTCCGGTAAATAGTGACAGTATATGGTAAAGGCATGGTGAAAGGACCTCACCCACAGTGGAGATCATGGAGTTTGCAGTGTCTGCGGAATGACTTACGAAATGAACATGGATGCCATATTGTCTGTCCATGGGACGGTCAAACACGCATACAACTCGTCTTATGTTTACGTTTCTGGTTTACGCGTTAATTCACTAGGATAAATGTAACATTAGTTTCCCTATAATATTTTTCCATTATTAGTAAATACAAAGGATGTACTTCTCACATTTTTATATTCTACTCAAATGATTAGTATAATGACGATTCCCTTGGTTAAAAAAGGGAATTCAAATCATATTTCCTATTTTCTATCTCATCTTTTGCTTCTACTTGATTTAACGGTTATTATTATTATTATAATTATTATTAATAAATAATTAGAAATTAATTGTCATATCAAATTGGGATGAGATAAAGAATACAAGGTATTTTGTTTTTGGTGTATATTACTATGCTGAAATTTATAAACTATTTCAATTATTTTATTAAATACTGTATATAATTGGTTATAAATCTTCAATGTATATTATTGTGTTAGCATTCATCAAACAGTTTTAATTCTCTAAACTAAGCGTATGACATACATTAACTTCTATAAACCCATAATTATTTACATTCAATTAATCTCTACAATGCAACTAATGCTACAATTTTTATTTTTTTTTTGCATTAAACAAATAAAATAACAATCAGAAATCTAAGTTTACAAGATATTTTGAAAAGAAATAATATACTTTTGACATCTACTAAAATTATTTCAAAAGTTAAAAATACATTATGATTGTTATTATAAATACTCACGAACACAGTGATAAGTTCTCGTTACCCGTAGTTACAATTGTTAGTCTTATTTTTGGTCATTCTTGTGATACCATTGAACTTTATGACATGGTTAAAATTTTGTAATAATATTACAATTTTTGTCCTTTTTCTAAGTTATTATACTCTTATATTTTTGCTGCTCCATCTATCTCAAATTAATTGTAACATTTTTATTTTTTAGACGTCTTAAATTAATTACAACACCTTTTTTTTTTTTCCAGAAAGTTTAAAAAAATTTAATGATGCAAATTGTTTAACACTCGTACTTTATCAAATACGATACATCACTTTAACAACTACACCAATTATTTTATGGCTCACCACTTCAACCGTCATTCCAATATCATGCCCCACTACTTCAACAACCACTCAACTATCCAAAATTATATAATATCATAAAACAATTTAAACAATTTTTTCATAATCAAACATATTTTTTTAAAATTATTTATATATATATATTCATTTGTTATGATTAATTTGAGACGGATGGAGTATTAAATATTGTATAAACAAACAAAAAAAGTGTTTGCTAACACAGATAACGCGAACTGCACGATTAATTTAGTTGGAGGATTGGTGGAACATATATTTTCATCGTTTTGAGTTTCTTGTTTTTCAGGAACTAGAAAAATACTACGTGCTTCACGCGTAATACTTATAATAATTTTTGATTTAAAATTTTAAAATTAATTTTAATAAGAAAATATATAAATAGATATTCTAATAATTTATAACCTATGATTTATGTAATATTATTAAGTTACATAAAGTTCCAAATACAGATTTTTAAATCTTAGTTTTAGTTCTGTAAAAATGGAAAGAAAAAAATAGACTCATTTTGTAGAATAAAAGAAATCGGGATTACAAGAGTAGAAAGAAAAAGGAAATAGTTAGGAAAAAATAGATAAAAGAACTTTAAGTCTCTTATTTATTATCAATACTATTAATTAAATTTAAATAAATCTATATTCATGATCCAAAGTTGATATTTATTAGAAACTATATCCACTCATATCATAACTCAATTAAAAAATAATAAATTAATAACTTTATCTAAATTAATATCTAATAGAAAAAAAAAGACACTAAAAGATAAAAAAGTTATGACTCACGTCCAAACCCCTCTGATTCTAAATTATAAATTTGAATTTAAAATAAGTTACTACATATAAAATACTATTACATTAAAATTTTGAAATTATTTTATTTTAATTAATATCAAAATTAATATAACAATATCAACACTAATAACTACCGAAAATTATTGAGAGGAAAAAAAGATACTAAAAGATAAAAAAGTTATGAATTGCGTCCACACCTTCTTATTCCAAATTAGAAATTTGAATTTAAAGTGAATTTATTTTATTTTAATTGATATCAAAGTCAATATTGTAACTTGTAAACTACATATAAAATACTATTATGTTCAAATTTTGAAAATTTATCAACTTTATATTATAATTTAAAATTTAAAATTTTAATAAAATTTTATTTTTATAGAAATTGGTTTTAAAAAAATTAAAAAAGAAGATAAAATGAAGGACATGTGACGGTCAACCAATGTCTTATCCTAAACATGATATCCTCTTTTATAGTCTATAGAAAGAGGTATAGATTATTTTAATTGATATAAAAATTAATGTTGTAAATTATATATAAAATACAATTACGTTTAAATTTTGAAATTATTTTATTTGAGTTAATATCAAAATTATAATAACAACAATAATAACCATTGATGAATGTTGAGAGAGAAAAAATCACAAAAAGATAAAAGAATTATGCATGGTATCCACATCCCTTTTTTTTAAATTATAAATTTAAATTAAAAATAATTTTATTTTATTTTTATTAATGTCAAAATCAATATTATAAATTATATATATAAAATATGAGGGTGTGAGAGGTGCACACTTGCTCACATAGTTAAATAAGCATGAGTGTTTTAAACATTTTATATTTTACAATCAATTTGTTGTGACATAATATTTAAAACACTCATATTTACCTAACTATGTAAATGTACACACATCTTTATTTTTATAAAATATTATTACGTTCCAAAAAAACACGCGACGACCAACAACGCCAGTGTCCTAAGCATGCGAACTCTCTTTTAAGAGGTTATTGATGAATGTGTCTTTTGCTTTGTTGTTGTTCGTGTGCAACGATATTAAATGATGACTTCTATTAGATTTTGATTAGGAGAGGACGTGTTCGAATATGATTTTTTAAACATAAGTATTTTTTTATGATTTTAGTTTTTATTTCTCAAATTCAATATTAAGAAAGAACAAACAGATTTCTCAACATATTTAGTTAAAATTGTTTTATGAAAAACTAAAATAAACACAAAAAAAAAGTAATAACACAAGATTTGACTTATGTTCATAAGTTTTAACGATTACATACATTTTATCTATCTAACTATATTTTGAAGTAAGAGAAAACTCATTCTTGAGAGATGTATCAGGTTGGAATTTCTTGCACGCAGTACGTGAAGTTATTTTTTCCGTTATTTAATTAATTGGAGTTTTTTTTTCTTTTTTATTGGTGGAATTTCTCATCCATTTATGGGTGATTCGAATTAATGGTGCAGAATTTTATTCCCTCTTATTTGTGAGATTATTAGTTAATGACTGGTTTGTGTGAGAGTCTCCTTGATCAATTTAATATGATATAATCATAAACATGATGAAAGTATTGTTACTATTCACCGAAAAAATTTATTATTGTCATAAAATTTTCAATTATTCTCAACCTTTTCTCATCCACAATTGTCTTTTAAAAGTCTCTTCACATACCTAATTTAAAACCCAGTAGGTCACTGTCCACTACAATCAAAACACTTCTTTTGACTACTTTCCTATATTTATTATTATACACAATCATCGTGTGTGTGCTGAGTCGAATTGACTAGTATAATTATTTTCCAAAAACAATTTAATCTGGCATTTTCATTTTTTATCCTTAGCTTACATGAAATTTAGACTGCTTGTAATTGATCTCTCTCTCTCTCTCTCTCTATTATTATTATTATTATTATTATTCTAATTATTATTATTATTATTATTATTATTATTATTATTATTATTACTCTCTCTCTCTCTCTATTATTATTATTTATTTATTTATTTATTTATTTATTTTTCTTTCTGAAAAGTCTCTTTATATATTTTCCTTGGGCTGAATAGATGTTACAGGTGGCTTCACGTAATTTGAAGAGATGAAGCCCAAATCACGTGAGCAGTCCATTCTTGGCCCGTTGTCTTTTTCCATAACCTGATAAGCTTCACCTTATTAGCCCATTTTGTTTAAAAACGCGAAACATTTCGAATTCGGATTTCGGAGATAATATATATTATTATAAAAATAGTCACGTAATTTGGTTTATACCTCTCCCAAATGCAAATTTTCTCATCCCTTCTAGCATTTCTCACCTCTTTCTCTCCTTTAACTAGTTGTTGCTCAAATTACGAGAGCAAATTTCCTTTTCTGAAAACTTGATCCGAACTTGTTTCCCTTTTAGATCTGATAATTAAAGAAACTTCACAGGTGAATTTTCTGCACTAAATTTGTACAATACAAAGTATTTATTTACCGTTTTTGTTTGTGATTTACTGTTGTCTTCGCAGGTATGAAGCGATTACGAGATGATGATGATGATGTTAATTTCCACTATAGACGCCCATTTCCTTCTTCCCGTGGAGAATCGTAAGCTTTTGCAATTTTTCTCATGCAAATTTTACTTTTCATTATTTATCTTTTTACTGCAGAATTTGTTGAATTCATGTAGGGGTTTGCTTGTGAATTAAGATGTGTGCTTGCTTATTGTGAATTCTGTAGTTATTAGGTTGATTTGGGTGGGCAAGCTTAAGGATGGTTTTGAAATAAAATTGGGATCTTTGTGCATGATTTCTATATACATGCCTCTATTAAGCCACATAGTTGATCTGGCACTTTTTTTTAGAAATATATGATTATCAGCTACCAAAGTGAGCATATGAGGACAGAGAGATGGGATCATGTTATCTTGTTAAGAATAGTGAAGTGGGAAAAAGAAAAGCAACTTGTGTGCACAGTTCACAAGAATTACTGCCTTGGTTTCCTTTTTTGGATTTTAAGAGTCAATTCACTAAATCAAAAAATTTAAAACTGATGTGGTTTATTATAGGTTTATAAACATAAATATTTTAATGAGTAGAACTTTTTAGATATTTGACAACATTTTCCATATTGATTAAATTAGTTATTAACTTTGAAATTTAAGATTTTGCGAATTCTCAACCCAACTTCGCCTTTTATCCATAGGCGAAAAGTGAATCGAAGAGCAAAGAAATGAAGGGAAGAATTTTTTTCCCTTTTTTGTGTTTTTTTCTTTGTGGGGGTTTTAATATAAACATGTGTATAATAGGACTGGAATTAAATCTTTGAAATCAAATAACACAGAAATTGATGACAAACAACATAAAATAGCTAAAATTGATGCAAAAAAAAAAAAGTTAGAAGATTTTGCATGTTGACTTTCAAATATCATAATGGAGCTCTTTTTGTGGAATGTAGGTAGAATGTTTTTTGTTGGATTTATTTATACACATCTTGAGATGTTGGTATATTTTTTCGTATTGTTTTACTAAACATTTTCTTTGTCCCTGGTTATGAAGATATGGGCAACCCCAAAACCCTGGAGGGGGAGGAGGAGCTGGTGGTGGTGGAGGAGCAGGAGGTGCCGGTGCTTCTGCACAGAAACTCACAACCAATGATGCCTTATCTTATTTGAAGGAAGTTAAGGATATGTTCCAAGATCAGAGGGAAAAATATGACAGATTTCTCGATGTAATGAAGGATTTTAAAGCTCAAAGGTATATATATATATGTCGCGGCTTAAATAGGATTACAATGTTTAGAATGTTTTGATTCATAACATGGATCGTTTTTTGCAGAATCGACACCATTGGTGTCATCGCAAGGGTAAAAGAATTATTTAAAGGACATGATAATCTTATTCTTGGGTTCAATACCTTCTTGCCCAAAGGCTTTGAGATCACTCTTGTTAAGGAGGAAGAGGCTCCTCCACCAAAGAGGAGTGTCGAGTTTGAAGAGGCTATAAGTTTTGTAAACAAGATAAAGGTGAAGCTGATATTCTACTTATATTCTTTCGAGTTGCTGATATTTGTTTCATAGACATAGGCTTAACTAAGTACTTCCCCAATTTTAGGCACGATTTCGGGATGATGATCACGTGTACAGATCTTTCTTAGACATATTGAACATGTACCGGAGGGAGCATAAGGGTATCAATGAGGTCTACCATGAGGTAAGTGTGTAATTTACATATATGTTTTTAATCTTCTACTATAAAATAACCTGCATACCATCTCTTTTATTTATGCCATTTGAATCCATAAATTACAGGTTGCTTCACTTTTTGATGATCATCCGGATTTGCTCGACGAATTCATAAGATTTTTGCCTGATGCGTCGGCAGCCGCATCAGCACATAAGGCTACACTTGGCAGGAAACCTTTGCATCACTATGATGAGCGGAGCTCTGCCGTGCTAACGGTACGGGGCCCACAGATGGATAAGGTGATTTGCTTCCTTCATTTTTCTGTGTTTATGCTCATTTTTGTTTCATTGCTTAAGTATAAATTGATGAACCCCTTCTATTTATTCGCAGCAACGCTTTCGAAGAGATCGGATCATTGCTCCCCACGTTGAACATGATCTAAGTGTTGAGCGTCCCGATTTAGACGATGACAAAACAATGGTTAACTTGCTGAGAAAGCGGTCTGAAAAGGAGAACAGGGATAGGAGAAACCGTGATCAGGATTACAAAGACCCGGAATATTCCATGCATCATCTATCTGACAAACGTAAATCTGCCCGGAAGGTTGAAAACTTTGGAGGGGATCCATTTTCTGGCCCATATGATGATAAAGATGCCTTGAAAAGTGAGTTGATGCTCGCTATGGTAATTTTGTTTAATGTGCTCACATCTATTATCTAATGTGGTCAACCATGCCAGGTATGTACAAGCAAGAGTTCACCTTTTGTGAGAAAGTGAAGGAGAGACTAAGAACTTCAGATGATTACCAGGCATTTTTGAGGTGTCTTCATATTTATAGCACAGAAATTATTACAAGAAAGGAATTACAAGGTTTGGTATGTATCAGGCTTACCATGCTAATTGCTGTTTATTTTTGTTTTGTGTTATTTATTTACTCCCTCCATTCTGAAAAGAATGCCTGCCACCGCATCAATTTGTCTTGCAAACTGATGAGGTGGCGGACATTGTTTTTAGGACAGAGGGAGTATTACATTCTAAAGTTAGAATGATAAATTCAAGTAATCATATTCTGGCTGAACTGTTGGTTGAATCTTGTCTTGTTTCAGGTTACTGATTTACTTGGAAAACACCCAGATCTTATGGAAGGGTTCAATGACTTTTTGGAGCGCTGTGAAAGAACTGGTAATAAGAGTAAACAAAGTTGATCAAAATTTTCATATTGTACTAGTTTATCTTTTTTCTTATCAGTCCTTTTTTTGCAGATGGATTTCTTACCGGTGTAATGAGCAAAAGTGAGTTATTTTATCCCCACCTATGTGTTTTATATGTATACTATAAATTCTTTTTGCACATCCTACAAATTAATAAATTTAAGTCAGTCAGTATGGAAATTCTGATGAAGTTCTTGGGCTTGATAGCAGAATATTTATGGAATGAAGGCCTTACATCCAAATCGGTGAAGGTCGAGGACAATAAAGACAGGGAGCCGAGGCGTGACTTAGAAGCAGCTAAAGAAAAGGATAGAGTTAAGGACAAGTATTGGGGAAAATCCATTCAGGAGCTCGATCTCACTAATTGTCAGCGTTGTACTCCTAGTTATAGGCGTCTTCCTGATGATGTATGAATACCCTTTTTTTCTAGATTTGATATGTACGTATATTTTATATATTTGTGTAGATATTTAAAAGAAGGTTTGAACTTGTGACTTGCAGTATCCAATACCATCAGCGGGCCAGAGGTCAGAGTTGGGAGCCCAGGTGTTGAATGATCACTGGGTGTCTGTGACTTCGGGTAGCGAGGATTACTCTTTCAAGCATATGCGCAGAAACCAGTATGAAGAAAGTCTATTTAGATGTGAAGACGATAGGTAAAAATAAGTTCTGCCGTTATTTATTTCCGAAGCCTCTCTTTCTCTGTAGATTATTTATGGACTTACTTTTTATGGTCACTTTCAGGTTTGAGCTGGACATGTTGTTGGAATCCGTGAGTGCAACCACCAAGCGAGCGGAAGAGTTATTAAACAGCATTAATGATAATTCTATCAATTTGGAGGGCCCCATCCGCGTCGAAGACCATTTTACAGGTTTGTAATGCTATCGTTATTATTCCTGGAGACACCCCATTTTAACCCCAATGTAACCCTAACCTTAACTAGGGTTTACTGAAAATGTATGATTTCATTCTTCTGCTCATATCTTTTCTTTTCCTTGTTGTTTCTTCTAGTTCTCAATTTAAGGTGCATTGAACGTCTGTACGGTGATCATGGACTGGATGTTATGGAGATATTACGTAAAAGCCCCTCCGTTTCGCTGCCCGTTATATTGACTCGCCTAAGGCAGAAACAGGAGGAGTGGTCAAAGTGTCGTTTGGATTTCAACAAGGTTTGGGCTGAAATCTACGCTAAGAACCATTACAAGTCACTTGATCACCGTAGTTTCTACTTCAAGCAGCAAGATTCAAAGAACTTGAGCACAAAATGTAAGTGGAAACTTTAATAAAATGGTAACCAGTTATTGCTAGAAATTGTTGGGTGCTGTCGGTTTGTGACTTGTCTTAAACATTAGTTATTATCGTCATTTAATTCTAAATGAAAATTTTTAATGTACAGCCTTAGTGGCCGAGATAAAAGAACTGAAGGAGAAGACACAGCGAGAAGATAACGTGCTTCTCACGATTGCTGCCGGTTGCAGACATCCTATAGCTCCGAATCTTGAATTTGACTACTCTGATACCGATATTCATGAAGACTTTCATAAACTTATTAAGTACTCGTGTGAGGAGATTTGCACGACCAAAGAGCAGTCAAACAAAGCCATGAGGCTTTGGAGTACATTCTTGGAGCCGATGCTGAGTGTTCCTTCTCAGCATCGTGATTCTGAAGATTCCGGAGCTGCTTCATCATCTAGGCATCGTGGAATGCCAAGTGTTGATGTAAGTGTCAGAGAACGGGACAGAAGCCCCGGTGCTGATGTGGCAGCCGTGAACTCTAAGCCATCAAAACCTTTGTCAAATGGAGTTGAATCTATTTATTCAGATCAAATAGATTCGGGTGGGCCAAGCTTGGTAAATGGGGATAAAGTGTCTGGATCTAATGGAACAGTGACTGCTGAATGTTTAGCTAGTTCTGCTTCAGCAGTTGCTATTCAAGTGGATAACATCCCTTGCAGAATCGGAGTGGAAGTTTTATCAGGTTTTTATTTCAAGCACTAACCTTCTTTAGTTTGTTGTTGACACTGTTACATGATTTATGTTGTTTGATCCTTTTATTACTTCCTTATTATTTTTTTTGGTCAAGGGGTTGATGCAACTCTGAACCCTAGTATTGCTGCTGGAAATGGTCATGGAGTCGCTTGCAATATTGATGTACCTCCATTGGAGGTATGCCTTTGATAAATTTCTCCAACTTGAAGATCTATTTTGCTGCCACGCGCCCTTGTGGGGCCACTACCTGTGTACCTAATTTTTTACAGAGCTGTTAATGCATATCTTATTTGTATACAGAGTCCTGATGTGTCTAGATCAGTTCCGTTAGCAAATGGAGGTCTCGTGGAAAATCCCAAAGTGCCCAGCCACAATGAAGATTCAGTGGGTACCTCGAAAATAGAGAAAGAGGAGGGTGAGTTGTCACCAAGTCGTGATTTTGAAGAGGATAAAATTGAAAAAGAGGAGAATGATGCAGATGCCGATGACGAGGACAGTGAAAATGTTTCCGAGGCAGGTGAAGATGTTTCCGTAAGTGAGTCGGCTGCTGACGACTGCTCACGGGAAGAGCATGAGGACGAAGATGTAGAACACGATGAAGGTAAAGCTGAAAGTGAATGTGGGGCAGACGAATTAGACGATGCACTTAACGGAGTTGATGAATTATCATTATCACCATCTGAACGTTCTCTGCTGACCACGAAGCCTCTGGCAAAGCACGTTCCATCTGCGTTACGTGATAATAAGAAGGATTCTCAGGTTTTTTACGGGAATGATTCATTTTATGTGCTTTTCAGGCTTCACCAAGTAAAGATCTTCTCTATCTTTGATTATTATTTTGATATAAAAAATGCAGGTAGTATATTTACATGATTTAATTTTCTATGTTTATAGATCTTGTATGAAAGGCTGTTATCTGCTAAACAACATTCATCCTGCACTGAAATGAAATGGAAAAATGGGAAAGATACTGGTGCTCCGGACGTTTACTCGAGGTGGATATTATAGTGTTCTTTACTTCTTTAGTTCTTAATCAAGGCTAAAATTGCTGTTTGCATATTAATCTGGTAAAGTTTATATATTTATGCAGGTTTATGAAAGCGTTATATAATTTGCTTGATGGATCTTCTGATAATTCGAAATTTGAGGATGATTGCCGAGCTATTATTGGTAATCAGTCTTATGTGCTCTTTACTTTGGACAAGTTGATTTATAAGCTGGTCAAACAGGTAATAATAAATCTATGAAAAAAAATCCTAATTCGTCTTATGATCAATTGTTTTCCAGCTATCCTAATTCGTCTGTGATCAATTGTTTTCCAGCTAAGTTGTTGAATTCTTATTCTCCTCTTTGCAGCTCCAAACTGTAGCAAGTGATGAGACGGATAATAAGCTGCTTCAATTATACGAGTACGAAAAATCTCGGAAACCTGAGAACTATGTTGATTCGGTTTATTACGAAAACGGACATTTCCTCCATGATGAGAACATATACCGATTTGAATATGTAGGTCTTTTGCCATTTGGGTCTCTTTGTAATTTTTGGAGATATGTCTATATTTGTGTTTGAGTTATCTCCATATTTGTCTGCAGACATCTTGCCCGTCACGTTTGTCTATACAACTGATGGACGATGGAAATGAGAAGCCCGAAATGGTTGCCGTTTCGATGGATCCTAATTTTGCAGCTTATCTTCAAAATGATTTTCTGTCGGTTGTTTCTAACAAAAAGGAAGCGTCTGGCATCATGTTACAAAGGTATATAAGATATTATTGCTCAAGTGTCCAAAATTAGCATAGATGAGTTTACAGTTCAACTTTTGCTACTTTTTGTCCATTTCTATTAGCTGGGTATTATCTAGACAAGATAATTTACTGGGCATTTTACTCATTCAGCAAGGGCCCTGTTTATGGACCGAGTACTGTGTTGTGTATGTAACTTGACGATATTGAATATATATGCAGGAATAAACGGAAGCATGCGTACCCTGATGAATGCTCTTCTATATCAATGGCTATGGAAGGTGTCAGAGTTGTCAATGGTTTGGAGTGCAAGATGGCTTGTAACTCATCCAAGGTACACAATTACTATATCTTCAGTCAGAACCAAATATCTTTCTTTCTTTTCAGTTAATTTAAATTATGAAACCCGTCATATTTATTTTTATGTGCAATCATTAAGCAATGCTATATAATCAGTCTGGGTTTCATCTTTTGGAGTAGAAAATTTTCGTATATTTAATCATACTGTATTGCAGATCTCGTACGTTCTAGACACAGAAGATTTCTTATGTCACGAGAGAAGAAAAAGTAGAAAATTATCTATATCGTCTCACCAGGATGAGGCAAGGGTGAAGCAGTTCCATCGTTTCTTAACAGCATTGATATAAAGTTTCTATCCCATTGTGATACATTTGTGTCTGAGGTAGATTATTCTGGGAGTTATATGATAATCTGTCTATTAATTTAGTACAATAAATTAATTGAATATAAATAACTTATGGTTTTCGTCCATTTGTAGACTTCTCTGACTTTGTTGTACCGACATAACGGCATTGCTGAAAAAAGGGAGGAGTTCAGCAGACCAGGAACGTAACATCCTCCTCTTGGTTCTTACTGATGGCATCATCCTCACCTTTGTTCTGTAAATAGGGCTGACCGAGCCTTGAACTATTTATTGTAATGTTGTGTTTTGTGAATTTAGTATTCCAGGATCTAATGGGCCCATTTTCATTTTGTTTTTGTTTTTGATTTTTCTCTGTACCATCTTTTTTGTAATCCGTTGCTAGATTTGTTCAAGTGTTGTATAGGGAAAAGCCAATACAGCAAAGGGGTCCCAAGTGAAACTCCCAGAATTTTGTCTTGGCTTTATACAGAGCTTATTACATTCCTACAGAAAATTGCTTATTTGATTCAGCTCGCAGTTATTTATTCTTGAAGAGGTAATTTCCCTGTCTTCCTGCTTGTAGTCAAACAAAACGTGCATTTTTGCGCGTGGTAGCTTTCGGGTAATGGTGTTTTGTATCATCTCCGTTAAAATGGAGAGAAAAATATGCTTGAAGGGAAAGGGACTTGATAAACTTCGTTACATTTTCCACGTCTTTGCATTTGATCACATGGAGAGGAATTTTGTTCCATAATGAAGTGTTGGATGTCTTGATAAGGCTGGTGGCAAAATCAAGATCATTTTCAAAATGTACATCTTATCAACTCAACGTTGTGGGGTCCAGTGAAAATCAAAAAATTTCTGTTTTTGTGTAATCTGATTTTAAAAAGATAGTCATAAAAGTTATGTGCCTAACAATCATGTAACAACTTAAATAACCGAATTTAAAAGGTTTTTTTTCTTGCTTTAGCTGCAGGAATATGTGCATCGTTCACAGGTTTCAAATGAACTTGCAAAAGTTAAGGCCCTAGTTTTACAATTAATATGCCTAAAATAAAATAAAATAAATTATAAAGCTTTGGATGATTATATATTGAGTGTCTTGTCCTTTAATTTCTTAATTAACACGAGTCCAGTCAGCTAACAAGACCCTAATACTGTACGTGTTCTGAAAAGCCTCATTTTTTTTATATTTGAAAATCTATTTGTGATGTTTTAAAATGCAAATATTACTATGAATTTATCTAATATTAACTGAATAATATTGTAAAATTGAATTTTTGGGAACTTGGATTTTGCAACTGACTTCGAAAAATCTAAACAACGACCATTTCGTAAGGTACTATATTAGTTCATGTATTTGGTCTCTCATTTCTTTTGAATTTTGTTAATTTGACCACATAAATAAATATTAAAAACTATTGGCTAAAAGTATAATTTGAATTGTTGGGAACTTGATATTTGGAAACCTACTGCAAAAAGTCAAAAAAAAAAAAAAAAAAAAAAAAAAAAAAAAAGACTATTTTATAAGGTACTGATATTAGTTGATGCAGATAGTCTCTATTTTCTTTTGAATTTTGTTAATTTGACCACATAAATAAAATAAAAACTATTGGCTAAAATGTCGATAGCACAAAATGAAAGTGGATTGAATCTTAAAAGTTACGTATGTATTTATTTATTGAAAACAATAAAAGGATGCAAGTGTATATTAGGCATTTACTAAAAACTGTCATATTATTTATTTTTATTTATAAGACTGATAAATACATCACAGTACATCTAAAACCGTATTAACATTTTTAATAAAATAATATTATTTTATTTAAAATAATATCCCTTTGAATTATGATACATTATATAATATTTAAAATTTTCTCTCTATATATTGTTATTAATTAATAAAATATTATTTTGGATCTTAAAAAAGAAAGAAAATAAAAGAGTTATCCTCAAAAGCCTGTTTTTTCACGGCACCATCTACTTTACTTTTTCTCCGAATTGGGCCGTCCACGTGTGTGATAGTATTTGTACCTTGTGGCTTAGTTCAACCCGTTCGCCATGTCACGTTCATGTCCACATTTCAGTTAGCTACTAAGATTACTCAAATACCCCTCAATGTGCCCACGTTATTACGCTTTCAATCTATACGGTGCAATATAATAAGATCGTTAGATATCCAAGTACAGTACTATAAAGGGATAAAAATATTATATTAGCAAAATTTTCAGTATAAAAGAGACCAAAAATATCATATTCACAAAACATCTAAGTATTACAGAAGAATAAAAATGTTATGTTCTATTTATTTTAAAATATAAAATAATTTTTAACTTTTAAAAAATTAATTTATAATATTTTTAAATTATATATTTTTATTGTTATGATCAATATAATTATTAAAAAAAATTATTTAGAAAGTTATAATCAAAATTTAAATTTCTGGAAAGCATCAATTAAACCCGTTTCTATTTCTCCTTTTTGGCACTCCCATGTAAATATACGATCTCCTAAGGACATTATGGTAAGTGGACGTGTTCTATAAAATCAGGGTGATGGTTTCTGGTCTGTGGAAGAGAAAGAGTTAGGAGCGGAGAAGAAGGGGGTTTTGTTCTCCACCATTAATCATCTCTCTCGCCTCCCCTAACATCACATTTTCTCAAGTTGTTTCCAAAAATTAGGGTTTTTGCAAATCATATCAGGTTAATCAATCTTAGGTTTCAGGAACAAAAAGAAGTTATGGTTTCTGATTCGATCGCTAATGATGCTGTTTCTGGTTTCTCCAAGGACATTGGCAAGAAGCAGAGGGTAAATACATACATATCTCTCTCTCTCTATGTGTGTGTGTGTGTGAACCATTCTTTTCAATTATTCAAATACAAAAATTTTGAAATTAAACTTCTTTCGTATATTTTTTTAAATTATACTTTCAGACGACGAGTTCAATTTTAATTTTGGCTGGAGGAATAATTTCACATCATTTAATTTAATTTCAAAAAATATTTTAACATTGATATTCGATTTAAATTTTTTTTTTTTTTTTTTCAGGGTTAAATGATAACATGGTCAAAAATATTTTTAAGCCTATTCTTTTTAATTATTCATATGTAAATACATTGTTTAATTTGTAATGAGATTGTTTGTTATCCTTTTGATAGACCAAAAGATTGGCAAAATTGAAGCAGAGCAAGCTAGACGTAAGGCGTGAACAGTGGCTATCGCAGGGTATGCAAATTCATTTTTCCGTTGTATATTTATGTGGCAATAAGCTTATGCATGCATAATTTAAAGTTCTTTCTTGAAAATGCAATGTTATCATTTTGTTTCATTATGATTGCTGATAACATCGAGCTGGAAGATTTTTATGTTATTGGAAAATCTAATTTTATGCCCTGAGAAATCCAATTTGCTTCCCGAAAGTTTTGATATATTCAAGGAAAAGATAGGAAAGTTGAGGAAAATTGCAACTTTCTTCAGGAATTCCTTTTTTTTTGTGAGATTTTATAAGTTGGGAAAGCCAAGGAAAAATAGGCCCAAATCAAAATGTTAGGAAAGCTAAGAAAAGTAAAATGGACTTAGGAATTCCTTTGGATTCCATAATTTCCCTTAACTATAATACTATGTAGAAACCAATTTTGATTCCATATCCCTCAAACATATACTTGTCAACTCTCCCACGACGGTAACCATAAAAGAAACATTCTTTGTATTAAGATTATCCTATTTCGAGGCTAAACTCACAAAACTAAGAACAGTTATTTTCCTATCATTTCTTTTCATTATCATTCCTGAAGTTAAAATCATTGGTTTTCTTTACCCTGAAAAAAGAGATTGGATTGTAAGGAAAACTGGACTCACGAGCAATTGAAGGCTGAATGTCAGTTCTGCTATAATTTTTGGAGCTTTCTTTTAGGTTTTGTGGCAATTCCTTTGTTTTTTCTTTATATTTTTCCAGTAACAATGATTATGTTCTGTTACACCCTTGCTGCCTTTCTGGAATTAATATATGAGTGACTACCATTGGTTTCCTTCTACTCATTTGTATGGTGTATTATTGTTGAGTCATTGGATGAAGTGTACTTTAGCATTTCTATACTTACTGGTACCTCCTAAAGTCAGACAGAAGAAGTTTATTTGTAATGTAATGAATGTGTAAAAGGTAGGATATTGTTGAGTTGAGGGGGAATACCCATTATTGGATAAATCTTAATGTGGATTTTACAAAACATTACGATTGCTTTATTTTATTTACTGAACTTGATTCGCTTGGAAATCTATAAGTAGGATTTGTGATTTCAATGCAGTCAAGAACAAAGTACCCAAAGTGGATTCAAGTGGTTGGGGCAGATCTCCTCCCGGATTTTCCCTGGTGACTGATGAGGAAAACAAATCATCCAAGAGTTCAATACCAGTGTCCAAGGTGGTGGATATTGACAGGTCCAGTATCCATGAAAGTGACTTTGACTCCCAAATGAGCAGCCCGGCTGGAAGCGGTAATTTTCCTGGGAGCAGCTCTAGCAGCATCAGTAGCAGGTGTTGCTCTGGCAGTGTCAGTGAAACAGAAGAGGACGACGGTTGTCTGGATAATTGGGAGTCCATTGCAGATGCTTTGATTGGTACAGAAACTCACCATGACCCAAACTTTGAACCTCCTGCTTGGCCCACAAACAAGACTTGCTTAGTTGATTCAGAATCACCAAATAAAAGTTCTGAAATCAGCTTATTAGAAAAAAAGACCATAGGGATGGTTTCTGGGGCCCAGGGAAATTCTCGAGCTTGGCGAGCTGATGATGCTTCCCGCCCCCAGTCTCTACCCAATCTGTTGAAGGAAAACAGTCGAAAAATGTCACCAAGTTGTGGAGCCACTACTTGGGCTTGGAAAACTGTTGTCTCTCAACCTGGTCCATGCCCCATATGCTATGAGGATTTGGATCCGACGGACTCGAGTTTTCTTCCATGTCCTTGTGGATTTCGTCTGTGTCTATTTTGCCACAAAAGAATTCTTGAGGCAGATGCTCGATGCCCAGGCTGCAGGAAGCAGTATGAACATAATAAAGGGGATCTTGGTATCAAAGGAGGAGATGTATTTTTCCGAACGGGTCGGTCTCTCAGCATGAACACAAGGTTTTAGAAGCTAGTTTCATTTGTCTTCTACTGTCAGAGCCCTGATTATCATCGAATAATGTCTGTCAAGATTCCTGCTTAAGCATGTTGAGAACTGGATTTTTGTATTGTCCATTATGTGGGTATTTGAATATATGATCAATTTTAACAATCGATTCTGCTTTTCTTCGTCTTGTTCTCATTACCTCTAACCCATTATTAAGTTGCGTTCTCCTCGTGTAGTTTGGCAACAGTTAGCAAATTAAGCTATCCTGTTTCAAGTAAGATGTTCTCTGAAGCTGTCCATTCTTGTTAATATTTGTTTTAATTTCAGTTGGAATATCAACAGGAAAGCTGTGGGTAATTCTGGAGGACTCTTTTGGATGCTTATTCTATATTTAATTTATTGTGATAGTGCTCGGTGAAGAGTTCTCCAAGTCGTGAATATATAAATAGAAGCAAATTCGAAGTATTGGTAAATTGGACTAAACGCACATGAATTTTGACTGAACGCACATGAATTTTGACTGTAGATTTTTGGTAAGACTCTAGTATTTTTTAACTGAGTTGAGAAGTCCAAATAGCAAGTTGACTGTCTCTTTAAAAAAAAAAAAAAAAAATTGATGAGTCAATAAATTCATTTATTTATGTCAAAAATTAAAATACGAATCACACTAATTTCTCATAACAATGCAACCTTAAATGTAATTGAACATGATATTTGCATAACATCTCCATAACGGCTATCTTAAATGGAATATGAAATTTCTATAATGTCTCCGTGATGGAGCTTTTAATTGTATGTCATACCTTATTTTTTGCTATAAAAAATATTTTGAGTGGTTTGAGTTCTTACAAACGATGATCATTGGAATCAATTCAACACTTGAAATCTATATTTTGAGACAATTTGAATGAGATCGGGTACATTCAAACTCAAGAGTAGGAGAAAAAAAATTTGATTGAAAGAGAGAGAGAGAGAGAGAGAGAGAGCAAAGTTGTGTTGTTGGCAGCAGTGATCGAAAAGAGGGAAGGTGTTCTTTGTCCAGATATATAGG
>JAUMHB010024092.1:0-22994 GCA_032359685.1 Pittosporum tobira
TACTACAAGATTAATAATTTTAGATAAAATGATATCATTTTATTAAAAATATATAACAAAATAATTTTATCATATTAAAATACCGATCGTACAATATATATCACATTGTAATATATTATATTTTTTCTTATAATTTAAATAATTTTTTATTTTAATTGAAAATATTAAACACTTACACGATCAGCGAATATCTAAATATATTAATATAGTTAATTTTTACAATTAAATTATTTTTGACTTAACTAATCTCTTCCATTAATGCAAATTCATAATTTTTATTCCTTTTCTTGCCATATCAATTTTGATTGGGGAAATTTAAATAAAAAATAAAATTTGTTTCATTTAAATAATAATAAAAAAAAAATCGTCTCCCAACAATGCAGGCCAAAGCCGGAGGGTGCCAAGGGAGGTACATCTATAATAGTAAAATACTTTTTATTTATGTATGTATTACTATGACTAGTCGATATTACCGCCGTCCATGTAACTACCAGCTTATAACCATAAACAAACAACCTATGGAATATCTGTTTTTTTAAACTTTACCTCGTTTATGTAAATATTACTACAACGTTTTCACTAAAAAGTCAGTGTATTGATTTTTTTTACCTAGGTTTATCCAGTTATACAAAGCGTTTTGGAGCTTGAAAATATTTGAAAATTAAAAAAATTGCACTAACTTTTGTCGT
Organism: Pittosporum tobira; assembly: GCA_032359685.1. NCBI lineage: Eukaryota > Viridiplantae > Streptophyta > Magnoliopsida > Apiales > Pittosporaceae > Pittosporum > Pittosporum tobira. The sequence continues at coordinate 690 of JAUMHB010024092.1, forward strand.
TTATGTAATTTGTCGGCATTATGTTACTAAGTATTTAATAACAATTTATAAAACATTTAAAAATTATAAAACTCAAGTATAATACAATAAAAAAAATATATTTAATAAATTAAATATAAATTTAAAAAATTAAATTTATAGTTTAAATTTAACTTCAACAGTAAGCTGAAATTGAATTTAAATTGTTAACTGCAATTCTAATAACATCTATCAAATAATCCTTATGCAGAGTTTTTTGCACTAATATAAATTAATTTTATTATTGATACATTACAAAAGAAAAAAAAAAAAACAAACTAATTAGGACGAGGCCATTCTATACTCAATTTGTCTACTACCAAGAAATTAAAAATCTCCCATGGGGTTAGACTAATCCATTTGACATACAAGTGTGAACAAAAGATTTATTGTATTTTAAATAAAGAGCAATAGAAGTTTCAATTAGTCTTAATCTAATTTAAATTTGAATGTAGCATACTTTTTCTTATGGAATATTCAAATAATGACTTAAGATTTCATTAAAAAAATATTTTTCTTAAGGGTATTTTTCTTTTATAATATTGATTGATAGATGACTATAAATATCTAAACCGAGTGAAATGCCAGTATTGTGTTTGCAATTTAAATCAGTAGCAGTATTTTATTTTTATAAAAAAGATTATTTTAGTTTTTAAAAATTAATCACAAAATTACAAGTTCTTAACAATGCTTTGTAAACCATTTAAAAAAATTTAATTTACTAAAATAGTTATTGGTTTTAAATTTATTCTGTCTAAATTAATGTTATTTAAAATTTAATTAGTTTGCAAATTAATTTCTTAAAAAATAAATTACTTTTATAAAGAAAATTAAATGAAGTGAACGAATAACTACTAAATACTATTTGCCACTATATTGTTTCAGAATTACAAATATACAAATATATTATTTTCTGAAATTGACAAATCGTAGTACTGCAAATCATACAGTTTTTGGCATCAGTCGATTTCAGTTTCTGCTCTCTTTCCTCAAATTTTCGCAACTTGGTCGCGTAGCGGCGATTTTTCTTTAAAAAGCCCCCCTCATTTTTCCTTTTCTCATATTTTAAACCCCCACCTTCTCTCTCAACTGTCGCTCCGTGTTCAACTCGCGTTCCAGCAGACAAAACCATTAACATACGCTTTCAAAAAATCGTTCTTCAAGACGATTATTCAACACCCATTTCTTCAGCACGAATTTCGTAATTTCTAGAGAATTGTTTTTCTTCTTAATCTCACGATTTGAACGATTAGTTCGATCGTGCTCTGATCAATTCAAAATTTGATATTTTTGCTCTATTAATTTGATTCCGGACCATTTTCAAGTGGTGGTTGAAAGAATTAAGCCGAGAATTTGAGATTTTGAAGCTTTGTGATGAATGATGTTGACCTCAAGAGTTGGTTTGTGATGTAATATGGCACTGGTTTTCACACATAATCTAGAGGATGTCGCTTTACATTGGTCGCGAGGCTTCAAAGGTATATATAGTTTTCTTTCCTGTTAGTATGCTTAAGTTTTGCGTTATAGGCCTCTATTGATCTGGTTTATTGTGGTTTTGGGATGAAGCTATGGAAGAGAATTTGCGCAGAGACAACAACAGAACTCAACCTTCTTGCCGAAAATTGGAAGTATCTTCTCGGTGGTCTAATCTGCCAGGTTTTCATTTTACCTGGCTTAACTTATATTTTAAGATTTGTCTTGAATGAGTGTAAATCCTCTTACTAATTATCCGGTTCTTCCTTAATTTTGGTTGGTATTGCAGTAAACATTCTTGTGAGTTTGTTTCTAGTAACTAGACTAAATAAATGCAGGATCCTCTATATATGTTAAGTAGTCAGATATGTAATCTGTTTATTGAAGTTCAATTTCTGAAGTATTGTATAACAGTTTGTTTTCTATTATACACACTTAATGGGTTTGATTTGATTTAACTTTATAATGCGATCTGCATTTACCAAAGTAAAAATCGACTTGCATCATTAAAAGATGGATATACTTTGACAATGCTTTGTTTCTAAGTGTCCTAGTCGTAATAAAGGTGAACTTTAATAGCTCAAATTGAATGTTTGGGGAAATGGGTGTTATAATTGATTCCTGTTGGATGTGTATGTTTGTTTCCATTTTTTCTTTTATTTATTTTGTTTTGAGATGCTTAAGAGGTGAATTATTGTAATTCTGTTCTTCAGTATATTCATGGGCTGGCTGCACGAGGTGTTCATTATTTCCATCGGCCAGGACCCATTCTTCAAGATGTCGGCTTTTTTCTTCTTCCGGTTCGTATAATTATCCATGTTCCGTTTTGTATCATCTTTACAGTGCACTATTTATTACTTGGAATCTGTTCTTAGATCTGAACTTTTGGTACTATAGGAACTTGGGCAAGAAAGAGCATACATTAGTGAGATTCTGTTCACCTTCGTCTTTCTGTCCTTTTTCTTGGTGAGATTTTCTTGGTTTAACAGTGTTTGTAATTGAAATGTTGTTTGTTTCTTTCCTGCCAATGAAGTTATCTTAGATTTTGTTGTCTCTCTCTGACATGATATTTATATGTAGTAGCTGTCCAACATGTGGTGTGTGTGAGCATTATATTTGAAGAGATTAAGTCACTAGATATATAGCTCAAGTACTACATGAGAAAGGAAATACGAATAATAGTGAGGGACAAGCGGAGGGGAGAGAGAGAGATAACAAGGAGCCGGGAGAGCACCCTGTATATTTTGGGTTAAGAATGCTTATGGCATGAAAGGGCAAAACATAAATGAAATGAATTAACCTGGAAATGTTTTGAGGCCTTGAATGATGAGTTTTGTAGAAAATGATGGAATAATTAATCTTGTCTTCGCTCTTCTGGTTGCTGCTAGTTATTTGTTTTTTTTCCTTCTCATATAATGAGGATGAGAATATCTTTCTAACTATGGGCTTTGTTCTGCTTCAGTGGACATTCCATCCATTTATTTTCAAGAGCAAAAAGATCTACACGGTACTTTTGTGGTGCAGGGTCCTGGCATTTCTAGTTGTAAGTGCTGCCTATTACTTGTTAATTTTATTGAAATAAGTGCTGCTATTATTTATGTATATATTATTATAAATTATATGCTGCCGTTATTATGCTTTTTCCTTTGTATGAAATTGGTTGCCGTTGTATAAATGTGGAAGGCTGTTATCGTATTACCAAGAAAAGGCTGGCTGCGATGCTTACTAAGAAAAAATGGATATAATTCCTGAAAGTACTAGAAACAGTAATTGTAGTTGCTTATGTGATATCTCAATCATCTCAATCCTTCATCTGTCATTATTCTTATATCCGATGCTTCCTATTGATCTTTCAAGTTGAATTTCCAGTGGATTCCAAAATGAGTTCCTACTTATTTTGCACGGAGTATGACCTGGACTTGGTATAATTATTAGGATTGATTTAACACTAATACGTCATAAATTATTATGAGTGTAAATACCTATTAAACTACTCATATCAGTATCATAATGTAGATGTCAATGTACTGGAGCTGAAACATCTTGTACTCCTTAGCGTAGTTTGTGTGCTAGTAAGTAATAACACACACCCAATGAAATTTGTCTTTTTTGGGCAGCCAGTTACTACGGACAACTTGCAATTCATGGTTTCTTGAGTTGAAACATTTTGTACTCCTTAGTGCACTGTTTGTCATTATTTGAGTTCACCTTAAATAAGCTTCATGATTAGATAATGGATATAGATACCCATTGTATTAGTGTTCCCTGATCTTATATGTGCTGCAGGGTTGTCAAATTCTTCGGATCCTAACTTTCTACTCTACCCAGCTTCCTGGTCCAAACTACCATTGTCGTGAGGTAATACTTGCAAGAGATATTCGTTATGATGATGTGGTTTCAGTTATGTTTATATATGAGTCATTCCAAGTTCAGTTTTTTGGTGGTCAATTCAAATATAAACTCATTTGGTTTTGTTGTATGTTTTGATTTTATGAACTTATTTACGGTTTCATTTAATTCTTCACCATACAGGGTTCAAAGTTTGCCACACTTCCTCGACCAGAAAATATTCTAGAAGTTTTCGTAATTAGTGAGTATTCATTTTATATTATTCCTTGGATTTTGTTTTTTGTGTACAAGTATTCGTATTTTGTGTGTTTATTTCGTTCTCCAAACCTGCAGTTCCTCGGGGCGTGTTATATGGTTGTGGTGATTTGATATTCTCATCTCATATGATCTTCTCTCTAGTCTTTGTGCGAACATATCAGAAATATGGAACACGGAGGTAATGTTCTAACACAATGTATTAGTAGTCTTTTAGTGATAAAGAAATAGATATTTTCTTGCATAATTGATCCTAATTCTATTTTTGACAAAGGCCAATTCTTCCCATTTATTGAGTTTTATGGTGTATTAATTTTTGTTGAGTTTCAATTAAGTTTTTGAATTCTTTAAATGTATTATTGCAGGTTTATAAAACAATGTGCTTGGTTAACTGTCATAACTCAGAGCCTCTTGATTATTGCTTCCCGTAAGCATTACACGGTTGACGTTGTTGTGGCATGGTACATGATATTTTCTTTTCCTTTTAAATTTATTTATTTGCAAATTGCTTATATATTTGGTGAGCAAAGTAATTTCCTGATGCTGATCGGTATGTTATATTTCTTGCAGGTATACTGTCAATTTGGTGGTGTACTTCCTCGATCATAAATTGTCAGGTTGACATTTTTAATTCATCATTAAACTCCTTCATTTTATGCTCCAATTTCTCTTATTTTTTGCCTCACCATCGTAAATCTAACATTGATACTTGTTTATCTCCATATAGAGCTGCCTGATCGAAGTGGAGGGGCATTGTTGCTTCCACTGAGCAAAGATAGCCGAACAAAAGAAGAGAACAACAAGCTCTTAAACGGAAATTCTGGAGATCCAACCGATTGGGTAACTGATCAGTGATTTTTTGACCTTGTTTTCACATGTTTTTAATGTTTCATTTTGGCATAATTTGTATTTTTGACCTGTTTGTTGCAATATATAAGGTGAACCCATTTAAAAAGTTAACACATCAAACTTGACATTGTAAGATTTCTGCACGTGAAAACCTTTCAGTAACCGAAAGTAATAATTTTGGTTGGAATGATTTACTTGTGTCATGCTACATGCTATGACAAAATGAATCAAAATATTGTGTCGAATTTTTCTGACTGGGATTCACCCTCTAAAATTGAAACAAAATCGCATGGTCAAAAATGCCTATAAGCCTTTCATTTGTTCCTTTTTGTCTATTTTCGGTTCTGACATTGTTTCCTTGTTTATACAGAGGTTGAGAACTCAAGTGAACGGGAAGTTCGGGGAAGATGGTAATAACCCGATGCATGTCGAGACGGCTATGAATGGTGTATAGAGATGGTGGAAGGTGTCCTGCATTGGTTCCAAGGAGGCAGTGACCCGAATTGTAAATCTAGACCGTGCGATTATAGGTTTTGATTTTAGGATTTTGTCAGTTCCTTCTGTGATTATCGTTGTGTTCGATCATCATGTGCATCCATCCACATGTAAAATGGAAATTACAATGTTTTAATCGCTTCAATGATTTACGTTGCATTTTTATCTCCAGCTGATTTCATTTGATTTTTGAAATCTGAAAAAAGTGGACGAAGGACTTTGAATTTGCAGTTAGTATTGACTGGGTGATCAAGTGACGTTCATATCGGGACAGAGTCGTGAGCTGTTCAGTGCTCCCACCAGGTCTATTTGCCTTATCCCAACTTGACATGGCTTAGTTTTTAATGGAGAACGCGCCAAACCGCACATGGCTTTTCTTTCAAGTGCATGTATCGCGCTTGCTGCGCTAAAACTATCCATTGAACTAGGAAGTCGCTGGTACACGTTACTAAATTTGCCTATCTTGATATTTTAAAATATATTGGATTTTAAATTAAATTAACAATGAGTGGGGATACATGTATTCCTTCCGTTTTTTAGAATAGAAAATATTAAAAAAAAATTGTGTATTAAGAAATGTGTTAATTATGATAGTAATTTTAAAATTATTTTTAAAATTTTCTGGAGGAGAAAGTAGGAGTAGGTATGAATGTAAAGATTTCAAAATATGCGGAGGAAAAATAGGAGTAGGTACAGGGTATGATGATTGTGAGTCTATGTTGTTTGATGGAGATTTTAAAGAGAACGGAGAGTTACTTCAGCTATTTATGTATGTTGATATTACTTTTTAACAGAGGAAACGTGATAAGTTTCCACATATATTACAAGTTTTATGAGATATAGAGAGCATTAGATATGGTATGTATGGGGTACAAATTCAATATAACGTTAATATTGTATCACGTATATTACACTCCTCGAATAATTCAAATATGTCACAAATACGTGAGATTGTACTTGACCAATCATGAAAAAAAAAGAAAATTAATTAATTATAATCTTTAAAATGTGTAATACTACGTCAACTTGATGTTTACTCGTATGAATGGGTTGTACGTAGATGGCTCGAGGTGATTAAAGCCCCAAGCTTAAGTTAAAAGAACCGGAATATCTATTTCCAAGATTTGGGTTTGTGTTATGTTTTATAAATTCTGTATATGATGTATCTGCGTATGGCCTGTAACACATCTTCATTTGCTTTACTCATGTGGCATCTTCTTTCATGTGTAAGTAAGTTTGTTCAACATGACTGCAAATTGGCCCCATATTTGTGTGCCTCTAGGCCGAAAAAAGCTCAATGAATTTGGCGTAATTTAAGCAAAATTAAAATCAATCAAAAAAGTCATATATAATGATTGAACGGACGAGACCACATTTCTCGGACAAGTTCACTATTTATCTATAAGAGATTGTTACTCTCTCCACCCCTCTAATTTTGAAAGGGAACCAAAAACAATTTAAATCTCAACTATCAAATCTTATAATGAACGATAGAAAAATCTGATAATCACAGTAAATCAAACTCTCTCTCTATATAAAATATGTCTGCAATCAATGGGAGTGAATTGAGCGATGTATATTATCATTATTAAGGCATGTCTCGACTCTTGAGACGACTACCTTTCCCTTTTGCCTTGCCCATACTTTTGTAACAGAAAAAATGGAGGCATGGTGAGGGTCCGTATGAACCCGTTATGGGTGGTACTAATAATGTGCGCCAACTTTCTGTCATACCGTGTAGGCTTGCCCCCTGCTTGCTTGCTTCCCACTTGTTCTTTATTATTGTTGTCCTTTCCGGTATTTTAAAAATCGTTAAACGAATTTAAATAATAAAATACAAATTTAGTGTATAATTAATTTTAATTGAATATTATTATTAATTAATTTTAAATATTTAATAATTTAAAGACTGTTTAAAATTTAATCAAAATTTAATCAATATTGTAAAAGATAAATTTTAGAACTGAGGTCACCCCCCGGTGGTGATGCCGACTGAAGATTTAATGTCTCTCAGTGAAAAATCAATATGTGTGGTCCCAAAATTAATGGCATAAATATCTCACTTTTGGGGGTCCCTCATATCTGGATGTTACTATAACAAATTCTAATTCTTTTAAGGCATCAAAGGTCTTCAACCTTTGCCCCCTATCAGTGCGTTAATAGCGTTTGGGACTGTTGTATTCATCAACATTGGCATAAAAAAGGTCGGTGAATGAACAGGAAAAGCAAAAGCCAAAGCTATGAAAACTTGAAAAGTTACCTTTGGATTGAGAGGGGAATAGGATACCTGAGAGTAATATTTACGATTGATATTGTGTGCGGTTAAATGGTGCGCCAACAAACAAATATGCATAATATGGGAGTACAAATTTATTATTTCATTTACTTTCTCATCTGTTAGTTCAAATATAATTCAACGGTTGTATTATATTTAAATTTATTAACTGTAAATATGTAATATAACTGTTGAATTAAATTGAGACATCATATAAGACAGCAAGTGAGACAACATATTTGAACTTATCATATGGGGTCTATTAAATTATAATTGATTATAAGAATCAACTTTATCATGTATTATTAACTCTTCACGAAAATATTTATAAAAAAAATTAATCACGAATTATAATTTAATATGTGTCATTAATGTATATATTTTATGTTTATTTGATATTTATAGCTTTACTCAATAATTACACGGGTAGGATTTATATTTTTATGAGTTATTTTCACTTAAATAGTCCACATATTTTTCTTTTTAACTAATGTGAGTTGAGTAATACCACGTCATTTTGAGATGACGTCACTTTAATAATATTACACACCCATTATATTGAATAAACGCTCGTGTTTTATAAGGTTATGAAATTATTTTAGTAAAATTTAACAGTCTCAACTATCAGGTAATTGCATCTAAAACTCTAAAGTCACTCAAAAAAATTTGGACCACTCTTTTGAAATCAAGTAATGAAATATAGATTTGGATTAAATTATTAATATTTTAATTGTCTTTTGGATGATAAGTTAAATGATCTATACTAAAGATTTAAATTTTACTTAAATAATTAAAATTATTCAATTTGTGTGACATTAGAGTCTTATCTAATTTGTATAACTTTATAGTCATTTTTAGAAGATAAATCATTTTAGTTTATAAATTGCACTATTTAGATCAAAGTGACTAGTTGTGAAAACGAGTTAAGTACAGTCGACCATTGATTTGTTTAGATTATATTTTTATAATTTTACTGTTTAATTATCGAGTTGAATACGAATATTCAAGTCCGATTAGTTTAATTTTTTTAGCGAATTACATCGAATATTAATAAAAAATAATTTAATAAATTTTAATTAATTAATTAAATTTAAAATATACTCATATTTTATTTATTAATATTTTAAATTGAGTTTATATTAAATTTTTTATCAAACGATTTTAAACGGTTTAATTATATTTACATGCTTAAAAATGATAAGGACTGCCCTAAAATTAATTTAATTTGACTTCCGCAAGTTTATTTGATGAACTAAAAACAAACGAACAAAGAGTACGTAGGACGCTTCTACGTCATATGTTGACTTTCCTCCGTCGAAAACGACCGTTGCTTCTACGGCGTTATCATCATTTCACATCCCTGTCCATAAGTAAACCAGTTCACGTAGAACTCCAGATTTTATTTCCACAAAAAAAAATTAAAAATTAAAAATTAAAAACTAAAAAACTAAAAACTAAAAACAAAAATCTCCAGCTATGAAAGAGAAACTGAGAAAAGCACAAAATAAGAATGATGAGGAAGTTGAAGCGCAGAAAAAAAAAGCACAAAGCTACCACCAGAAAGTAGAGAGAGAGACACATTTACTGTCAGAAAGTCTGAGAGATATGTGAGTTATATAGTAAAGCATATACACAAAGTGCAGCTGTCTGATCTCCTATTTATCGTCTATCACACACCTCCATCTCCAGCTATGGGCGCCCGTTGCTCCAGATTCTCCATCTGCTGGTGGCATTCTCACCTCAAACCATCCTCCGTTCAAGAACCTTCTGATCTCGGCAAGTTCCACGCTTTCTAACTCTTCCATTTAATACATCCACATACATCAAAATATAATATAATTAGTGAATACTTGTTGGGACCTGTCATTATAGCCCACATTGTTAGTATATTTGTTGATGCATACAATATTGAATTTTTTATTGAATGTTTCGAGAAATTGTTACAGGGAATGAGGCTAAGAATGACAAGAATGCGTTGCCTATCTTCAGAGAGTTTAGTTTAGAGGATCTGAAAGCTGCAACTAGTGGTTTTACATCAGATAATATAGTATCGGAGCACGGAGAGAAAGCTCCAAATGTCGTTTACAAAGGAAGGCTTGTAAATGATCGCTGGATTGCCGTTAAGCGGTTCAACAAGTCTGCTTGGCCCGATTCTCGCCAGTTCATAGTTTGTTGCAATTTATAAATTACAATTTTGATTTTGATTGTGTGCTAAAATTGATGTTTGTGCATGAAGTAATCAATTGATTGTGGTTTTAGGAGGAAGCTAGATCGGTTGGGAATTTGAGAAATGAACGATTGGCGAATTTGATCGGATGTTGTTGTGATGGCGATGAGAGGTTGCTTGTGGCGGAATTCATGCCTAACGAGACTCTCGCTAAACATCTTTTTCACTGTGAGTGTTCATTTTAAGTAGTTCAGGCTTTGTAGATATCAGTGATGTAGTTGTTTGCACCATAGAAAGTAAAACAACGTCGTTTGGTTTAGTAAAGGTGTACTTCACTAATCCAAATGACGTCGTTATACTTATTATGGTGAATGCAGTTGTGACATTGTAGTTTACTTATTAACAGTGCTAGAAAATTAACTCCAAGTATGCCATATACTACTGTGGTTAGTAAAGTAGTGGATTTCCTGTATGAAGTTATAAATTTTATGATGTGTACCTAGTTATACTTGTGTTTCTTGGATTACTGTCCTTACAGCGGTGGTTATATTGTATTGTATTAGGGGAGAGCCAGCCAATGAAATGGGCTATGAGGTTGAGAGTGGCTTTGTACTTAGCTCAAGCCTTGGACTATTGCAGTAGCAAGGGACGGGCTCTTTATCATGATTTAAATGCTTATAGAATCTTGTTCGATCAGGTAGTAGTTTGGCATTTGTTTCATTGTTTATCTTGTATTTTGCATATTTTTTCCACTAATTCTGCATTACCTATCAATAGGATGGCAATCCTAGGCTATCTTGCTTTGGCCTTATGAAGAACAGCAGAGATGGCAAGAGTTACAGCACAAACTTGGCTTTCACCCCTCCAGAATACTTGAGAACAGGTAACTAGTTTGAATACTCTATAAAAACCTTCCAGTAGTTCAAATTCCAGCATCATTTCTATCTCAACCTTTGGAATATCATTATGATGTGTTGATGGAGGGCCAGAAAGGTAGAAATTGTGGTTAATTTTTATCACCTTAGGGTGGAAAAGATTCATTTTTTCCATTGATTATTTTCATTCATGTTTGAACTTTTCCCTGTTTCATATGCACTATGAAATTAGTTTATTCAGTGATAGATAAATGTAAAAAGTGATGCAACACAAGCTATTCCACACAGGCTGAAAGTAACATGTGTTTACGTGTGTTGATATTTTGCAGGAAGAGTGACGCAAGAAAGTGTAGTTTACAGCTTCGGAACGTTGATGTTAGATCTTCTGAGCGGCAAACATATTCCACCAAGCCATGTAAGCTCTTTAAGTTTGTATCAATTGAGAACATGCCTTGATTATTTTTCTTACTCCCCCTAGTTCATTTAGTAAGTTTGTTTTGCAATATGAGGAGCTTGTGGTCATTGTAATTAACAAGGCACCTTGCCACTGGCTAATTGAGTATTCCCAAACCCTGTAATGTTCTTACTCATATTTGTAATTGAGAACGTAACAATCTATCATTTTATTGAACATTGGAAGCTTCTTTCTTGGATGGTAAGCTGCAATGCTATGACAAACATTTGAATTAATTCCATGGAAAGCATATTGATGAAAAATCTGCTTAGAAATTGAATGAAAGGTTTATGATCTAGTTTCACATATATCACAGTGTTACTTTGTGGTACTTTTACAGTTGGATCTTATTTAGTTTATTTAGAGTTACGTTGGTGTTTGTGGGCTGAATGATTCGTCCATTGGTCTTCTTTATGGTAGCGTCATGGCGTTACTACTTCAATCTCCTAATATGGTTCGGGTAATGGACCTGAGATCATAAACAAGGCAGAATTATTAGGTGGGACACGACATCGGGGTCATACTTAGATGCCTGTCAGTTCGTGGGTCTTAAAGCAAAATCAACGAAATTGAGGTTCTTTGGGCTTAAGAGTGTATTACCTATCTTTTGGGAGTATTTATATGTCCGTGCACCCATGCTAATTGTTCCTTGATGGACCAATAGGTTTGGCTCCCAATTAAATGGCACTTTTAGCATTTTGTTTTGTTTACATGTAAACGTTAGATACTAAGTCTATGGCCTCTAGATATAGAATCTCTTAGAACCTCAACATTTCACAATGATGGCACATGGTAAGTAAGTATAGGTGCTACATCTTTAGGTCAAGTATTGAACTATTGGGTTCAAGTTTGGACCCTTGTTCAGATCTTGGATTATTATATCTTAACACTTGCATTCTCATTTTATTTCACGCTTTTCTGTATTTCAAATCTGCAATGTTTGATTTCCGTTAGCTGAATCATTTGAGGACTGAGATTCAACCTTTTACAGGCACTAGATCTCATTCGTGGCAAGAATTTCTTGATGCTCATGGATTCTTGTCTGGAGGGTCATTTCACAAATGATGATGGAACTGAGCTGGTACGGTTAGCGTCCCGATGTTTGCAGTTTGAAGCTCGGGAGAGACCAAATGCAAAGTCCCTTGTCACAGCTCTCCTATCTCTTCAGAAAGAAACAGAGGTATAAACAACTGGTCACACTCGGCCCATATTCACTAAATTATAGCTGCAATAAATGGGATAATCTGATTGGTTGGTCAATCAGGTTCCGTCACATGAATTAATGGGGATTCCGCATGGAAATGCAAAGTCATCAGAACCATTACTGTTGTCACCACTGGGTGAAGCTTGCTTGAGATTGGATCTGACTGCCATACATGAAATTTTGGAGAAGATTGGCTACAAGGATGATGAAGGAATAGCTAATGAGGTTTGTTGCCAACTTGCCATCCAACCTGAATTTCGTTCTTTGTTATATTCTGGTCCAAAATTAGACATATTTTTTAGTTCAATCAAACTAGGTTTTAGAATGCTAAAATTCAAAGTTTGTACGTAGTTTACAACAGTAACTTTGACATTAATTAAAATAAAATAAATTTACTTCAAAATTGAATTTTAGGATTTCACAAATGTATTACATAAAGCTTTTTCTATATATCACTATGACTCCCATTGAGAACAGCAGTAAATTTTGTTTTCTTACTTCTGTAGATTTTCTTCATTTTATGGTTTAGCAAGCTAATACCAATTAAGGAATCTTTCTTGCAGCTTTCTTTCCAAATGTGGACAAACCAAATGCAGGAGACGTTGAATTCTAAGAAGCAAGGAGATTCTGCTTTCCGGGGTAAGGATTTCACAATGGCCATTGACTGCTACACACAGGTAACTATAATTTAGTTTAATATATTTAACGTTTTCAAGTACGGATTACTAAGAAATATCAACGATTAACTTCATTACTAAGTGGAACATGGTCTGCACAGTACACTTAAGTTGGTTTTTGTGCTCAATGTAGTTCATCGATGGAGGGACCATGGTATCGCCAACAGTTTTTGCCAGGCGGTGCTTATGTTACCTAATGAGTGAAATGGCACAGGAAGCACTTGGGGATGCTATGCAAGCCCAGGTAGTGAATCCTGAGTGGTCAACTGCATTTTACCTTCAGGCAGCTGCCCTCTTCAGCCTTGGCATGGACACCGATGCCCAAGAATCACTTAAAGATGGCACAAAATTGGATGCTAAAAGAAGCAAAATCTGAAAGTGTATAGTCTTATTAGTCTGTCTATTTTTCTAAAAATATATATGTAATCCTTCAAAGACAATTCCATTTTTATATCCTGAAACTTCAAAGGATGCTTTCAATATTTGTTGTTGATTTTATTTTGAATGTTAGCTCTCCTTTGTTTAAGCGGTCTACCAATATTTCAGCTGGTGCTGATATATACACAGCTTTTGTTAATAATACTAGCACATCCTAATATGCATTCAAGGATTGAACCTTTGTACTGCACAATACTATAAAGAATTATGTATATGGTGCAAAAACATTGTATGTAAGATGTGCAGCTATCTGCATTGGGTGTGTATATTGGCATTCTGTTTCAGCAGCAAATGTCTTGAGAGACTGTCTTTTACCTTGCAGCAGGGGCGTTAAACGAGTGCCGAGTCCTAATTTTGTGAGGTGTTAAACGAGTGTCGAGTCCTAATTTAAATGAGTTTGTTAAAAAAACTTATTTAATTTAATAAGTTGAATTCGAACTTGGCTCATTTAAAGTTTGGCTGATTAAGAGTTTAATAACATTAAATATTTCAGATTATTCATGAAAAAACTTGAACTCGACTAATTAAAAATTTGATAAAAAGCTCGTTAATTAAATGACCCAAGTCCAAGCTCCAGAAAAAAAGTTTTGGTTGCTTAAATGAGTTGAGCTTGACGGCTCACAATTGGGACAACATTACAAATTTTATAAAAGGGGCATCACCTTGTACCAAATTTTAAATCTCATTATGTATTGAGCATAATCAATTTTACCTTATAGGTTGAATCCATTAGTAAAAATTTAAATTCAAAATCACAATGAATTACTTTATTCGGTACAAACAATTATAATTATTCTAAAGTAGCTAAGAAAATCCTTGTGTGTTATATTTGTCAATTTCAATGAATTCGAAATATCACTACGAGCTTGAAATTTTGAAAATAAGTACATCATAGGTCACCCTGTCTCATCAAGACCGGGGTTCGATTCTCCCCCTCCCACGTGTCATAAGAACCATACACATTTAGATGCAACAAACACTAAACATGTATGTTATAATGTGGATACCTGCAAATTAGCTACCTACTTATACAAATATCTCAAGGCTTAACTACAATTTTGCTCATTATAATGTCCCCTTAGCAGGTTGTCTTCCGAATTCCCCGTATTATATCAGAATTCTCGTGCAGGATTTCATGAAGGGATATTGAAGTGGAACAGCCATGATATGACAAAGGCAAAAACCATACATGCAAGCAGGAAATTTAGGAAGCGGTGACCATTTAAGCAGGTTCGAGTCTCTGTGATTGATGACACCTGTGTTGAGGCTACATTTACTGCCACGGTATCGGTTTCATTCGTCTGCTGTACTGATTCGACATCATTTGGGCCCACAACATTCCGTGCAATTGAATTGCAAATTTCACAGATCCTGAGAATGATGAAATTACTAAAAGGGAAAAAAAAGCTGCAGAAGATAAAGATGAGGCACGTGAAAGCGCTTCCAAACGAAATATATATCAAGTTATTATGAACATCTGCACATCTGATCATAACTTCTCCCCTCATCTCAAATGACTAGCACAGATAAGATCTTGACTCTTGAGGAGTTTGACCAATGCATCCATTCTGAAACATGACTTACTAAATTTTATCTAAATATGAACAATGGAATTAAAATATATTTTATGTGGCTTTTGGGGAAATTGACAAACATCCTTCAGAATTAAGTCACTACAACGTGAAGGAAACAGAGAAAAGCATGCATGCCTTTATTGATGCTGGTCTCTATGGTCCATCTGTGATGATGAATAATTCCTACATATATGATTAGAGACGCACAAAAAACTTGAGGATCGATGTCTGGACTAGGATTGTTCTGGTCAAAACCTGGACCGGTTAAAACTGAGCCGGACTTTCAAAACACCAAAAAGACTCAACAGACCGTCATATTAGGAGAAAGACCGGCTCAGGCCGGTCCTAAAAGCCCTATGAAAAGCTTGTATAATATTATAAAAAAATTTCAATACTCTTTTTAAAAATTATGAAATTTTATAAAAAAATAAGTTTATAACTATATAAATTACTAACTATCTATAGTAAATAACTATGTAAAATAGTTAACTATATAAAATAACTATATAACTACATATAAAACATAACTATATAATTAATTATATAAAATAATTATTTTAACTAATTTAATAAAAATAGAATCATGAATTACAAACTTAATAAAAGTATTTTGAAAGTTATATATAGAAAAATAAATTAAATAATTTTATAAATCAAAAAAAAAAAAAAAAAAGTTCGGTTGATGACCGGTCCAAGACCAGCTTGGATTGGTAGTCCTCAACAGGTCTCACTTTTTGATACATAATCTGGTCCGGCCTAGGCTAGTCAACTAAAAAGACCGACCTAATCTTTTTTAAATAAAAATCGGTTCTAACAAATCTGCACTAAAGTCCGACAGACTAATCTTTTTGTATATCTATGTGATACAGTAATATACCTTCATGTAAAAAGTAAAACTAGTCGTGTCTCTATCGAAACAGACATATTTGCTCATAAATCTTTGACTTTAACTGAGTTGTGCACATATAATAATAATCTACCAAGTTGCCAAAAAAAAAAATTAAAAAATTTCTTTTTATTATGTTCAGGTCCTTTATGATTGCAAAACCAAATAAAAATGCACGAAATTCATCAGTCCTCTAACTCTTACCCTCTCATATGAATTAATTGCTAGAGATAATTACATCATGCCATTTGTGAGAGTAATTAGATGGTTCTGACTTGACAGATGTAGAACTACCAAAAAAATGCAGGTATCAAGCAACACTTGGACGTTGATTAAGCTTTGAAGGTAAGGTAGGTGTTTACTACATGTATAAAATTACAGAGACAACCAAAATCTACATATCTGCATACAATATTGTGCAGATAAAAATAAAAAATAAAATTAAAAAATATGTAGCAAAATAAAAATATACAAAGTGAACTTGCAAGAAGTTGTATTAATCTTTTTCTAGCAACAACTGAATAGCAATGAAGCGTCGGTCAGTCGGTGTAGGCAGAAACATCAACATCTGTCCAACTCCTTTATTCTTTTGCTTTTCTTTTTTCCTTCATCTCATTTAATTAACATAATTTAACTTTTTCTTCCACTAAGCAAAATTATAGAATCTGCAACCCCTCTAAAACAAAGAAATCTTCTACGTTACACTTCAGAAATCACCATTTTTATAATTTAAAAGTCAATTAACAACTCAAAACACCCGACAACAATTTTAAAAACACTACAATCATTCCCTTGAAATTATAAAGGAGTACAAGGCATCTGGTTAAATGAACAGACTAGGGGACAAATAAGATTCTTACTATATCAAGAAGCAAACTCATAACCAAAATAAGATTATAATCCAAACAGAAGAATTGTTCTGAACATTCTACCATGATCTTAACAAGAATAAATGCTATATAGAATTGCCAAATGCGTACCGAACGATTTATAAAACCATCAACAGGATTATTATGATTTCTAAGTGCAATTTTCAAAATTAGAGATAGTTAATTTTTTTTAGTATGATATAAAATGAGACAAATTATAGTTTCATATTAAAATTAGTAAAAAAAAAAAAAAAAAAAAGAGGAGAAATTGAAGGGTTCTAATTTTACTCACTTATTTCCCTTGATCTTGAACCAAGCCTCAGCACAATGCTTATGAGCAGCAGCCAAATCCTCCTTACAAGAACAACCCAATTCAATGGCAACCCCAGACTCCTCATTACAATCATCCATTTCAAGATGACAAATTCTACAATCTCTCTCCACTTTACTGAAACACACCTTATCTCCAGAAACCCCATTTTCAATATCAACCGAACAATCCGATTCAGCCACAGATGAAACTCTTCTGGAATCCAAAATCTGCCCAATCTCTGGATCATAATTATAGTCATCAGTTGACCCATCTGCAGTGGAGTAAAACAGAGAATAACAAGAACCCTCTTCAGCTTCGGAGAAACAGATGCTTTCCTCATCTGCCACGGCAGGGGAACGGTGGCCGCATTCTAAATCGAGGTGGGTCATCTCAAGACTCGCCATTTTGGATACCCAGTACAAGAATATTGCAGTTGAGCGGAAGAACAGAGCAAGAAAGCTTTGAAAGCTCAGACGCTCAAATAGTTAAAAAAAAGGCCACATTGGAATCTTTTAATAATGAAGGGTTTAGTTGAGGGGTACTGGATTAGGTGACCCTTTCAATTCAACTCCTCAATTTCATTCTATAAGAAAAAGAGGGAGACAGAGAGAGAGAACGAAAGAGACTTCAAGTTTCAACATTTATGTACATCAATACATCGAGTATAATGTAGAGAGATAAAATGGAGAAGAATAATGGAGGGAAAAAGACTCAAAAGTTACTATGGGCTTGTCTGTTTAGCGGGTTTTAAGAGAATTGATTTCTTTGAAAGTACTTTAGTGCATATTTTGTCTATTGATGTTTGAACCGTCTAGAGCCTAATACATGTGTTAACGAGAACGAGTAAATAAAAAATTTAAAATTGAGAGACTTCTCTCTTGTGGGTCTCAATTCAAGATTTAAAAGAACTCTAATAACTATTAGACACCGAAAAATTAGCATCCAAAAAAAATACATAATATTAAATTGTTTAGATTTAATTTTGTAAAATTTATCAAATTAAAAAATAAAATAATTTTTAAATTTATTTAATTATGAGTCGATTATAATTCGAGAAGATTCAAGTATGAAATTAAATTTTAAATATGCTCACACCATGGTCCTTGATAGTATTTAAAATTGAGTACCGATCAAATTTTAGCAAATTAGAGGTTGGTTCAATTTAGAGATTTAAAAGCCTAAACGAATTTGTGAGTTCTATGAATCTAGTTTGTTTAAGTACCATTTTTTTTTTCTTTTTCTTTCTAAAATGTATTTTATTTAACTCATAAACATAATATTGGTCTTGCTAAAAGCAAAAACTGTACGAGAATTAGAAAGAGAAAGAGTCATGATTTTGGTGTAGAGGAGGTTAGAAAAGGAAGAGGAGAGGGAGTGAAAGCTGCAGTGGAGCTGCTGCGCCTTCTCTGGTCTTGGACCGGGGTGGCCGGGTCGGGGGGACCCTTCCGGTTTGCCAAATTCAGTACTAGACAGGAGTACCTGACAGAACACAATGAAAAAGAGAGGACTAATGTTGGATGCTTGGGGCAGCAATAATACAGACAACAACAACCTTGTGAAAGTTTTAAATGAATTATATATACAAATAGATAAATTAAATGAAGATCCAATGAGGTCGAATGAGGGTGAAAATAGGTCTAATTGAATCGAGTATGATTCCCTCATATTTTATTTATATAATTTATCAAATTTAAAATAAAATTTTAATAAGACTTATTTAATTATAAAGTCGAATAAAAATATGAATTAATAGTTTAAAATTTTTAAAAGAATTAAATCGAATATTAATAAAAAGAAATAATTTAATAAAATTTCAGTAATTAATTAAATTTTAAAATATACTAATATTCTATTTACAAATATTTCAAATTATACTTTTAACCTAAGTATCTAAATTGAGTCTAAACAATTTAATTTTGTTTACAACCTTCCAGATCGAACGGTGTTTGTGTAAACACCATGATTACGCTAAAAAAAAAAAAAAAAAAAAAAACATGATCACTAGTAGTACATGATAATCATGAATAAAGAGGCGATTAATCAAAATAAGCATCATTAGTGCATGACGTGTATTTAATTATGGTAACGTGGAACACTGGAAAAAGATCTCGATCGGCTTGTCTTGTACCGTCGACCATCGTCAATCAATTTGACTATTGTCGTCTGCACCGGATCCACCTGATGTCTTTGACGTGTAAATAACTCGCATTTGCGTCATGAGCAAGAAAAGCAAACGCCTGTGGAATCTTTTAGAGTAAATAACAAATTTTAATAGTTACGTGATATAAAATTTAAAATATAAAAAAAATCATATTTTATAATATTTATATTAATTATATATATGAATATATTAAAAAAATTTAATAAAAATATCATATTTTATAATATTTAAGGTAAAATTCGTGTTACACAAACACCAAAATTTATTACTCCGTATAATTTTTCTGGGACTGAGGAGTGCTGAATCGGTAGTATCCATACGGATATTGGGTGAGTAGAAGTAAGGAAATGGAACAATTTCATATCAATTTAAAACAATAAAATTTTATAAATTGATTTAAGAAAATTAAAATAAAACTATTTTTATGAATAGTAGACAGAGTTGTCCACTCCAACGTCTGTGAGTTCGCTGTATTTCTTACTTTTTCCTCTTTCTTTGTTTTTTTTTTTTTGCGCTTTTGCTGTTGAGCAACAATAATTCACAAAATAACAAACGGGTAATATGCTGTGGTAATTGTACTGTGAAGTCCTCCACACCCCATACAGTGGGCACGTGAACTTCTCGGACCTCCTCCTCCAAACTCGCATGGACATTCATTGTTTCTTCAGGAGGGTTTAATTTTGTAATTTTCACAAGGTCTCTTTTACAGACAATTTTTATTTGTATTTGTATTTTTATTTTATTTATTTATTTTTCACAAGGAAAGAAACTTTTTGTAGCACTGGTAAAAACTTTTGATTTGAGGTCATCACATAAGTTGTTTATCCAGCTTAGATTTTTGATTCAAGATAAAATTTAACAAATATATATATATATATTAATATTTTTCTCGAAGTCCGTTGCATTCCTTAAGAAAATAATTTTCCACAAATAATGCACCACTAAAACCACAAAAAGAAATAAACTACTTCTTCACTTTTACCAATTCCATCTTCAAGAGTTTTTGACTCCCTTTTTTATTTTTCTTTTTTTTTTTTTCAGTTGCTTTTTTTGAAGAGTGAACATCAGTCTCCGAATTAATACAAATAATCCAATTTCATGGATCATTATTGCAAACAAACGTAGCCCAAAAAGTGGTAAAAGTCTGCACAGAAAACCCGAGGTTGCTAATTCCAGTCCCCAGGGGGCCAAGCCGCAAGTAGTTACTCCTTCCTACCGACTTAGAAAGCCATACCCTTCGAAAACATATACAAAATCCAAAAAAAAAATATTGAAACATTTAGCCGAACCTAATCCAGATAGCTTAAAATCTAAAACGCTCAGCTCTTTGTTCTGTAGCAAGAACAAACAGAGACCTGGATCAGCCCATTTGAACTCATCATGGTTTGAAGAATGAAAGGACTGAGTTCAAAAAATTCTTGCAATCATCATTGTCTTCCAAGTCAAATTGGTGGAAGATATTCAAAACACAGGCCTTATACTCTAGGAACATTCACTAAAGTCTGTTCTGTCATTGCAAAATATCAAAAACGGTTAATCCATAACTTTCCACTGAAAGAAGCCCCTTAGATAACAGGCCTTGTTGATAAATTAAGAAGGGCATATTTATCAGCAAACAGTCGCAATGCTCCCAAAAATTTATAATTAAAAAATAAAAATAAAAAATTCTCACAGTTACATTTGACCAAAAAAAGCAAGTCATCAGTTATACAACCTCATTTGACTACTTCCATATCATACAATACTTCTCCCTAGTAACATAGATTTAATTTTGCACAGGATTCATTTCTCGAAAATCATGTTAAAAAGCAAGCCTTAATACACAGGCTACTAAAGGTACCTGTTCTGTGCATTTCTTATTCCCATGACCTGTCAATACATAAGGACAGGTCTCCCACGTTGCCATTTTTTAAGCAATTTCATGTAAACATCATCAGTAGGGATAAATAACTCATAAAGT
The DNA here is from genome assembly GCA_032359685.1 of Pittosporum tobira. NCBI lineage: Eukaryota > Viridiplantae > Streptophyta > Magnoliopsida > Apiales > Pittosporaceae > Pittosporum > Pittosporum tobira. The sequence goes on from JAUMHB010024092.1 coordinate 21,982, forward strand.
TACTTCTCCTAGATCATAAAACACAGTTTTTACAGTTAAATAAACGATGCATCAACGCGTCCCTGCAACATTTGATGGTTGGGTAAAAGCTTGCCTATTTACCTGAGATGGAAATCCCTCAGTTGTGATGCCCGTTAAATTATTCTTCGCCTCATGAAAACATAAATGACCGTTCATTCTGCTCTCATCAAAACGTCCCATTTGCACTTGAGACCCCCTAGACACCATCAACCTGCAAGTTGAATAATCTGATGCTTTTACACTCTGATTATCTAACCCACTTTTGACCCAAGCAATATTGCTTATATCTGCGGCTAATGCAGCCAATTCATGACTAGGAAAGGACGGAGGCTCTTCATAATCAGTAAATTCGGGCCCCAACAAAGCTTTTGGCATTTTCTCACTTGCAGTCCCACAGCAACCATGCCCGCATTGGTGAGGCACCAATCGATCACCAAAAGCTCCTTCAAGCAATTTATTGATCCCAACATCTGGTTTTGAGGGCTGAATTACAGGAACTTGGGAGGAAGCATCCCTTGGGAATGGCAACATGGGTTCGGGGCCATCCAAAGGGTTGTAAACGGTAAATGCGCTAATACGAGCCACGGGGCGGAAAAGAGTAGGCGGGTCCTTCGCTTCATTATCAAGTTGATGATCTTCTGATTGATCCTTGTCTTCGTTCTGAACTTCCATTTGCAAAGGGCCTACATCTTTCCCCTCCATGGACTTGAATGAATTGACATCCCCACATGATAGTGTTTCTTCCGATGATGCTTTTGATTTGTCGGCACTCACATCTTCCCCCCAGTTTGTGGGCTCCGAGTTCAATTGGCCAAGTTCAATGCCTCGGCGCCGCAGGGTGGAATTCCAGTGGTTTTTGATAGCGTTGTCTGTTCTTCCAGGCAGAAGTCTTGCAATTGATGCCCATTTGTTTCCATGGACAGAATGGGCTTGAAGAATGATACGGTCTTCTTCATCTGGCACATATTCCAGCTTTATCAGACTCATTTATT
>JAUMHB010024103.1:0-24745 GCA_032359685.1 Pittosporum tobira
TAGGTTGTATAGTATTATAACCTTGTATACTTTAAAGTCTTGTGTATTTGTAAGTTATGAAGTTATTAATAAATTGATAACTCAAATTAGGGTGTGGATGCCCAGATTTGGGGGTGTCACATATAATTTCAAAAATGTATCATTTTGCACACTTGACCAAAATTTTCGCTACCTGTACTTTTAAAAATATAGCATTTTCCACCGCAGATTTTTTGCCTAGGGATAGATAACACCCCGTCTCAAAAAGTCTGGGGTGCAAAATGACACATTTTTTATTGAAAATTTTGGTCAAGTGTGCAAAATGACACATTTTTAAAAGTATATGTAGCGTAATGAAAATTTTTAAAGTCTGTGGTGCTATATGTCGTGCAAAATGTACTTTAGTCATTTTTGTTAGGGGGAGCATGGTATGGGTTGATGCGGGTTTGACATAAACCCGCACCCAAAACCGCATTGTGGATTCGAAAACTTTAATAATCGCACCCAACCAATTACTTGCAGATTGGTGCGGGTTCTATGAATGCGGGTTTGGTGTTGATTGTGTGGGTTGCAGATTAACCAAAAGAGTGCTCTACTATTCTCTCAATTTCTTGAGTATTTTTAAGACCTAAAATTGAATCAAATCTATTCCATAAAAATGATCTCCATTTTGACATCTATCCAAGAAAACAAAATCACTGCAGTAACCCAGAACGAAATTGGTTTCTACATCAACTTTAAAAAAATAGATTTTACAAAAGATACAATCTTCCAAACAAAACTTATGGTGTACCTGAAAGAGCTATAGAGTAGCATCAACAAAAGCATCAAAATCATTGTGATCTAAATTTGTGCAGCAGGCAATTAACTAATAATAGCACGGATATACCTTTTGCTTCATCAAAGAACCATCTGAAAAGAAGATTCAAAACAAAATATTTTGCTAAAATCATAGCCCTAATCATACAAATCATAGTCTAGCTAAAATCTAAGGAAGCAAAATAAAAACAAATAAAACTGATATCAACATGACAGCCACAATAATTTTCAACTAGACAAGCAATAAAAATAATACTCCATCGGTTCCAAAAATAGAGATACCATCCTCGAAAAAACAATGATTTCTAAAAGTAAATCTTCGATTATCGTTTTTATATGAAATGAAAGGTTTTATCAAAACATACTTTTTCAAAATCGCCTAAAATTTATGTTTAAGTTATATTAGTAATTATGTATGTATTATATTTTGTGAGTTCGGTACGGGTTCAGTTCAGTAGAACACTAAACATGCACTCGCACCCATATATAAAGCGGGTTTATTTTTTTTTTTTAGTAAAATCAATTTTAAAACCATTAGTGGTGATTAAATGGTGCAATTTTTGTGAATTCGATGCAATTTTGCGGATTTAGTTCAAGTTTTGTTCTATCCTAATTTTTGTGAAGTGGTAGTACTTCGTATATGTGAGTGTTTGTCGCCAAACGACGTAGTTTGAAGATTGATGTGCGAATGAATTCAAACAAGTTCTCTCATGCGCCACAACCATTTAAAAAATATATGTATGTCTCCCTCTTATTTATCACTGATGGACTATTTTTATTTTATTTTATTATTTTTATTGCAAATGACAAAATTTAATTGAATTGAAACTCAAAATCCAAAGATTTAAACTTTCAGAGAATGTACGCTAATTAGAGATATAAATAAGCCGAATCTAGTTGAGTATTAAGTTGCTCAAATTTGATTCGTAAAAGTTATCAAACTTAAAATAAAATTTGTATGAAACTCGTTTAGTTACAGAATCGAGCTCAATAACGAATCAAGTTTAAGTAATTTGAATTTTTCAAACGAATAACTTTGAATATTAATAGAATAATAATAATTTAAGAAAATTTGAACGTTTGATTAATAAGTAAAATTTTAAAACGTACTTATATTTTGCTCGTTAAAACTGCTAAACATGAATCAAACTTTTAATTAAGTGAACGAATCAAACCAAACATTTTACTTCAATTCACAGTCTTATTACGAATTACAAGAATAATATCATACCACTCCAACCAACCTACTAATTATTACAATTACCTACCATCACTGATAGACCATTTAGATAATCCACTTGATTATCTATATCTAAAAAGATATTTTAGCCTTTTTAAAAGTGTAAACGTGCAAAATGTATGTCTGATTTTATCCATTCAATGCAATATCATAATTATCTTCTTCCAACATATAATTATCTTCTTGCAAGATGGATCCTTTTAAGATTATCTTCAACATGCACTCTTGGTAGAATAGCACCATTGTGATATTTCACTAATGATTACCAGCTTGTTTAAAATTCTCTTTAAAGCATCAAATTTACTTAAAAAATTCGCTTAGTTCTATTTAATTTTCAATTAAATTCTAGACGGTCCTCTAACGCTTGGGTTAATTTGATGCCTATGGCAGATAATATCTATCTATGTTTGATTAGTATTCGACTAACATTGTCTAGATGTTAGGCTCTCTCTCCACTGTCTATGTCTGTCTATTAATTTTTAAATAAAAATAATAATAACTTTAATTAAACCCTTGAAGGTTAATTTTAAATAAAAAAAAATAATAACTTTAATTAAAGTGTAAGCGATTGTAGTATTTTCTTACTGGATAAATTCTTTATTTAAGTGAAAAGTTCCCTCAAGCCTCCTGTACTTTGAGTTTTTCTTGCATAATTATTTAAGTAGATATCATTTTCATACAAACTACTTTATTCTCCCTCGTGAGAAAAATGCTACATAAACTGGCAAAAGGATTCCTTCAACTTGTTAGCACTAATTAAATATCTCATGTCCAAATCTTGAAAAGTTTGCGATCCCATTTTAACATGCGTGTCAGTGTGTACATAGTTTAATCGTTGTAAAGTGGGATAGAAATACTATTTCATCCAATCAATATTCACCGTTCATATGTAAATTTCAACAGTCAGTATTCATTACATTTATTATTATTAGTAACGGATAAGATTTTTTCTACAGCGGGCATCCGCTACTAATAGTAGATGACATCCGCTGTAGAAAAAAAAACACGTTTGTTACTAATAATAGCGGATGTGCACTATTCTCAATTATTAAATTGAAATCTGAACAGTGGATATTAGATTGTATTAAACAATATTTTTATTCAACTTTGGTCCTAGATGAGGTCCACATACACACATACACATTATTAAATACAATACTATGCGTTGAAAATTTATATAGACACTATTTGACACAATTTATTTCAATACTTCCTCTGTTTCATTTGAATCGCAATACTTTAACTTTTTACGGAATTTAAGAAATTTGTTTAATGTTATAATTAAAAGTTATTTTTAACTCTATGTTTTTATCACTTTTAGACATTGAACCCTGACAAAAAAAAAATTCAAATCGAACCTCAATGTTCATACATTCTTAGAAATTGAACCTTCCGATCAGTGCAATGTAATTAATTGAATGGAGAAAGAGCATAATTGGTATTTCACATACAAAAGCTGCAGAAAATATTTCATTTTTAACATTAAGTTTTTTGCAATTTTAGACATTGAACCCTAACCCCAAAAAAATTTAAAAATTAAAATAAAATTGAAATTAAAGCTAATAAAAACTAATGCTAATAAAATTTATTAATCAAGGAAATAAATTAAGTTTAAGAAAAAAAGAAAAATAGATTGAAGTTAATTAGAAGAATTGGTAAGGAATGTTTGATTTCTAAAAATTTATATAGTTTAATGTTTGATTTCTAAAAATTTACATAGTTTTTAAGGTTTGATTTCTAAATATTTTTTCTTGTTGGGGTTCAATGTCTTATTCTGCCATATTAGTCCAATAAAATTACGATAGTACCCCTAAGAAAAAAGCATGACGTCACTTTTCGACCAAAATTGGATGAAATTTTGGTCGGAATGTTCAATTTCTAAAAATGTATGAACATTGAGATTTGATTTGAAAAAAAAAATTTGTCAGGGTTCAATGTCTAAAAGTGATAAAAACACAGGGTCAAAAATATATTTTAACTTGTAATTTTTAAGGGAGACTAGTGATTGAAATAGTAATTTTATAATTTAAAAAAAAGAATAGTGATTGAAGTGGTGGGGTATAGTACATAGTTATCATAACTGGATCGTGCCGGCCGGTTCAACCGGTTTTAACCGCGTTCCGGTCACTTTATCGGCACGGTACGATCAAAAAACCGGAGTTGCAAAAATGTCGATCAAAATCGTTTAAACCGGCCGGTTTTTCAAATAACCGTTGAACCGGCCAAAATTTAAAATACCGCCCGGTTTTGGAAAATGATAAAATTATTGTGTTTTTTTTTTTGGGATTAGCCATATATCTGTTGAATTTTATTTTTTTAAAAATAATATATTATTGTGTTATTAAATATAATTAAAATATTTTAAATATATAATATTCTACTTTTTATGTATTTTAAAATTTGTATAATAGAATCTTCAAAAACTATTGTAAATTATATGAAACAGAAAGAGTATAGTCTGACTTATAGTAAAAAAATTAAAGAGTTTAAATGTTTAGTTATCTTATTAAAATATTTTTTAACATAGTAAGTAAATTTAAAATGCAGTTTAATGTTTTGAGAATGAGAGTTTAAGTCTTGATAATATTGATCGGTTGTGTAAATATATAAATCTTGTTCCCTCTGAAGACTACATGATATTGTTCTATCTGAAAACTACATAATTTTATAAGTTTATAGTGTAAATATTATTATTTAACATATAAAAATATTATTTAATATTTAACGATAAAAAATACGGTTTAACCGATTGAACTAGCGGTTGAACTAGTTGAACCAAAGAACCACTGTACCGGTACCTCGACCGGTTTAGTATCCGATCCGGTTATGATAACTATGGTATAATATTGATATTATAGTTTTAAATAGGAGAATAATGATTGAAGTAGTGGGTCATATTTGATAAAGTAATGGTAATTTAGACAATTAATATTATTAAATTTTCTAAATTTGGTATGTTGCAACAATGTGGGACGTCCAAAAAAGGCAAGTGTTGCAATATAAATAGGACGGATGGAGTAGTTTATAACTTATTTTTAAAAATAAATTATCTTAAAAAATTATAAGTTGAGTATAACCGTATTTTCAACTTATTTGAAAAAATTAATTAGTAAACACTTTTTTACAACTGATAGTTTATCTAATTTGATAAATATGTTATAAATTGTTTTCAAATAAACTACACTGTGGAGAACTAAATGATGATTGGTACACAATCATTGATATTAAAATATAAAAAAAATATATATATTATTTAACATATAAAAATATTATTTAATATTTAAAAAAAATACGGTTTAACCGGTTGAACCAAATAACCACTATGCCAGTACCTCGACCGGTTCAGTATCCGATCATGTTATGATAACTATGGTGTAATATTGATATTATAGTTTTAAATAGGAGAATAATGATTGAAGTGGTGGGTCATATTTGATAAAGTAATGGTAATTTAGAAAATTAACATTATTAAACTTTCTAAATTGGGTGTGTTGCACTAATGTGGAACGTCCAAAAAAAGCAAGTGTTGTAATATAAATAGGACGGATGGAGTAATTTATAACTTATTTTTAAAAATAAATTATTTTAAAAAATTATAAGTTGAGTATAACTGTATTTTTAACTTATTTAAAAAAATTAGTTAGTAAACATTTTTTTACAACTGATAGTTTATCTAAGTTGATAAATACGTTATAAATTGTTTTCAAATAAGTTACACTGTGGAGAACTAAATGATGATTGGTACACAATCATTGATATTAAAATATAAAAAAAAATGTATTATTTTAGATTATCATTTAAATTAAAAAATTATTTAAGAAAATTAGAATCATTAAGTGGAAAAAAAGAGTGTCACGGACTTTAGAAGAGTTAGTTATTCTGCACCCACAGCCATACAAGGCGGCCGTGACCCTAGACATTTGCTCGATAAATATGACGACATTGTGATGTGGTCAAATCGCCCCGAACCGGGTGAGTCAATACGCCGAGTCCACTCAGCACGAAATCAGAAAGAAAAGGAATAAGAAAAGGAATAATTGTGGTCTAGTTTCCTCAAAATAGTCAACAGACACAAATAAATTTTGTCAAGAATTTCAATTCAACACAAGTGGGTGAGAATACGTTGGGCAAAGTGAAAGTAATTCAATTATCGTGTATAAGATTTTGAGTTTGAATTTTGTACACGATAAAAAAATAATATTAAAAAAAATTCTTATGAATTTGATAAAAATTCGATTAATTAAATATCAAATGTGATCGAAAAAAAAATTAAAAAAACTATAAGTCTAGAAACGACGCTTTCTTGTACAACTTGTGCTTTGTTTGTTTATGTCATTAAATAGTTTCAGCATCTTTCTTTGGGCGGTGAAGTGTGATGCGGAAACAAGAGGTTCATCGAATAATGGACTACCAGAATTGACCGGCGTTACCAAACAAGGCCTTATGGTCGTCCACAGGGTCCCACTGTCTACACTCTTCCCCTAGTACGGTTGACTGCTTTTGTAGCCTTCCAATGTGGTGCATATAAAGTTGGATTGCCTTTGATCGGAGGGGCTACATGTTAAATCATCATTCACTTTTAGAGTTTTAATCTCATAATTAAATTTAGAATTTTATTGATACGCATACACACACGAGGTTCAAAGTTTTATTATTATTATTATATAAATTAATTAATTAAGTCAAAATTGATGATATTTTAAGAAGATTAAAATACATTTTGCACATTAGATTTTTCGCTTGAGGACAAATAACATCTTAAATTTAAAAAAAAATTATTCTGCTACTTATATTTTTAAAAATGTGTTATTTTGCACACTTACCAAATTTTTTAGCAAAAAATGTGTTATTTTGCACCCCAGACTTTTTGAGACATGAGTGTTATCTGCCCCAAAGCGAGAAGTCTGGAATGCAAAATGACATATTTTTAAAAGTATAGGTAGTGAAAATTTCGGTCAAGTGTGCAAAATAATAACTTTTTGAAAGTATAAGAAGCAGAATGAAAATTTTTAAAGTCTGAGGTACTATCTGTCTTAAGACGAAAAATCTAAGGTGCAAAATATACTTTAGTTATTTTAATAATGGTTGTTAGAATTGTGAGGGAAAGGCGGGAACTGTCATGCCACGTGCACACATAAGAATCATTAATGCACATGTTTGAAATCATACTTAATCTGAAACTTAAGTTAATAGGTCGTGGTTCATTCATATATACTCTCTCAGTTCTTAAATAATTATCGTTTTAGATGCATACACATGGATTAAGAAAATCAATTATTGTTTTATTAATTTGATTAAAATACTTGGAAATATAAGAAGAAAAAAATAAAAAAAAATATTTATTAGAACAAAACTTATTGGAATGATGAAAGATAATGAAATTAAAGAAACCATGCCTTGACTTTTACCTTGAAATGTGAAAATGACAATTAAATTGAAATACTTTTTTCTCTCTAAAAAGACAATTATTTAGGAATGAAGTGAGTATTAATTTTTTTTTCTATTTTATTATTTATATGTTATGAAACTTAATTTACTTGTTGTATCACAACAATCTCTCTTGCAAGTGTGTTCACCACATCATAACTCCTCTTTACTGAAACACTTGTTTTCAATTCTTAAGAATACAATTCTTGAAAACAACCGAAACTTTTTTTTTAATTTAATCAAGAATAGAACATTTTTCATTCAATCATCACAACACTAATTCTCAGTTAACTACTTTTGAAACCATTGAGAGCCTATGAATGCAACACTCTCGAAACCATCAAGAGACCATTGCACCAATTCTCAGCAAGAATTCTTGAAACCATCGAGAGTCTATGTGTGCAGCATTCTCAAAACCATCAGGAGATTCTATTGAGAAGGAACCATAAAGAGATTTCCTCAAGAATTTAGAGCTATCAACGCATATCTTTTGAAGAGATTCATCAATTTAGAAACTTTGAAATTATTATGGCGTGTTTTGAAGAATTTCACCATTTGTTTAAGATCAATCTACTGTGACCGTAATACCAGTTGTTGGAGAAGGACAGGGAGCCATCACGTTATATTCATACACAATAATTATTAATATACGTATTTGAAACTAAAACTTGACAAAAAAGTTAAAGTCCAAGTTCATTCATTTGTATTAATTTTTCTCTTTTTTATTACTTATATGATGTGAGACTCAAATCACTTATAATATTTCAACAAAAATGACAAAGTTCATACAATTCCATGCATATCAAAACTAAAAATTAGTTAACGTAAGCAATTCATTTTTCTTCACGTTGTCAATTTAGTTCTAGACACAATATAAGGTCTCCGTTACGGTGGTCCCTTTATCACCTTTTTGACTTTTCTTTATAATTCAAATAATAATATTTTTTCCTTGTTCAAACATTTATTTGCCTCTATTTTTCATTCTCGTTATGTGACAGAAATACATAATTTTCGATTTGTCAGCAATTTGATAGTTTTATTACATAGAATTCCAAATTAACAATTCTTCCAGCATATAATTATCATTATCGATTTGACATTCCAGCAATTTAATAATTGTCATATACCTAATTGAATGTAAACATTAAATGTGCGATTTCCAAATTATAAATCAATTTTTACAACATTATATATATATATATATATATATATAATAACAAGTTGGAGAAGACAAAATTGTCAACTCTTCAAAGCATAATTTATTTATTTTTAAACGAGTGATTCTTCCACCCAAATTACAATCAGCTTCATATTAAATATTAATTATTTTTTCTTTTCAAAACAAAATATTCATTCTTTTTCCTTTTAAAGAAAAATATTAATTCATATATGAATAATTATTTCCATAATAATATACAAGAAAGCCTCTGATAAGGGACCGGTAACAAAACTCGATTTAATTAACTAAGAAAAAATATATATAATTTCATACATATCAAAATATTTGAACATGAGACATGTCAAAAATCTTACGGATACAGTCTTAATCATTACTGATCGGTCGTCTTAAAGCGTAAGTGGTCTCACTTCACTGTCTAAAGTTCAATAATAGAGAGTTCATGTTATTCAACTACTGTATCTTCTTATCTATTGATATTATGGTGCTAATAATAGAGTAAGAGTTTGTTTTTTTTCTGTGGTGCTTCAAGTAGTATAAACAGCTTGAGTTTAGGGGTTCATTAACCTATGGAGTGGTTTCTTTTTGTCAATTTTCTTATGCTAATTACTTGTAAAAGTCAACAAAGATACCAAAACCATAGATATTACCATGACTAAACGCAAAGGTAATCCATAAACTATAGGTTCTACAGTAAAAACGAGCACATGATCACCATTGTATTCATGCATACTTCATCTTTTCAACCCGACAAACGTCGAATTGTGGATCTCGCAATTAAATAATTCATGAAGATTTTTCCTTCTTATATATATATGATATTCACTATGGATTCTATAAACACATAATTGAGAATAAATCATCGAAGAATAAGAGTCGAAATATATATCATGAATTAAATAATCACTCGTTAAGGCATTTTCCAGAGAGTGCATGAAATTAGCCCATTCCATAGTTTTCAATGTAACATTTTATAATAACTAAAATATATTTTAAATTTTGTAAGTTTTCGAGTTTAAAATGTGAAATTCAATCTTTTTTCTTTAGAAACTTAAACCCGAAATTCTAAGTTTCATTAGAATTTAAACATTCTGATAATATTTTTATCAAAAACTATGTTTTAATGTATTTTTTGGTACCTAAAGAGTATCTAAATTGATCAAACAATATATGATGTGTAGGAAAATAATAATTTTTTCTTGAATGATTAGTTTGCCTTTCAAACGTGAACAAATCCAACACAAGTATAGAGATTCTGGCCAAAAATGTGATAAGAAGGTTTAAGTTAAAAGAAATTTAGAATTTTGAGCTCAAGTTGCTAAAGAAAAGAGATCGGAGTTCACCTTCTAAAACTCAAAAACAGATTAGATTTAAAGTATATTTTAGCCTCTAATAATTCCCTAATTTAACTTTTCTTCACCTTTTTTTAGTTGAAAATTTGGAAAGAAAACAGACAACAATTATGAAAGATAAAATGTTTTCAAGAGATGTAACAAAAATTACTAAAACTACATGTCATTTTTTGGGTACATTTATATAACCAACCCCAATTGTTGGCTGCTCATATGCTTATAAAATACAGCACACACACACACACGCACACCCGTAACACAAATAAACTCCTTGACATTTTAGGCATTAAATGATACCACCAAGGTTTTAACCCCCAACCTCTTGAACGAAAGAAGGGGGTGACTACCAATTGAGTTATAACTCTTTTGGTATTACGTGTCATGTTGATTGTTAAGTACAAAAAATATGTTAACTGCATTTTAGGTAGAGACATGTAGTTTGAAGATTTTTGTTTATCACTTCGGAATTTGTCATGACGTGAAGATTTATTAGAGAATATTTATCGATGAGAGATTTTGCTTAAATTCTCAGTTCCTCGTTTTTTGTATTTTTTATAAAATAAAGGATTAAAGAGTGTGCCTAATTAGTCTAGGCTCATCATGATTACGTCTGAGCAATAGTAGGCTAGGCGATTGGATGTTGTGAGTCACATGATCAAGAACTTTTGTTTATTCTCTCAAAGATAAGTAGAGACATGTTATTTGAAGATTTTTGATTATCATTACGAGATTTGTCATCACCTAGAGATTTATTAGAGAATATTTGTAGATGAAAAGTTGTGTTTAAATTAATTCTCAACTCCTCGCATTTTGTATTTTATATAGAATAAAGGTCACAAGATGTACCTTATTAGGCTAGGCTCGTTTATCACTTGTACAGAGACTTTAGATCTTTTTTATCATTGTTTAGGTGAGCTGGATTCTTAGAGTAGCTTTTGTGATTGGTGGATTAATAAATCTTTTCAAGTGTCGTCCTCTCAAAGAGGCACAATAGATTCCGTAAATTGTCTTCTTTGGATGACAAACTAGATATTTTAGATCATCATTCTCACAGTCGACACTAACGTTAAGTCTAAAAAATACGTTGACCATAGTTTTTTGACCAACGGTTGATGTAAAAATACATAATTTGGATGTCTTCTTTAATCATTTAGAGAGTTGTCTTCATTGGAGATTCCTCATAAAATGTTGAGGAAATTAAAATATTCATGACAGATAATTTCATAAAAATAATGAGATCTTGTCAACATATCGTCCAAATAAGTTAGGCGTTACTTTTTTTTAATACTAATATTAACTGTGACTCTACAATAAAACATGAGTTTTATAGGTTAAGGATGTGTTAACTTACCAATGAGGTCTTAGTCCAATATGAGGTCTTAGTCCAATGGTTAAAATTGAGATTTCGAGATTTTTTACTTGTAAGAGGTCTCATGTTTGAGTATCTGACATATAGGGCATGGAGTTATTTTCTCTCTTGTTAATTTATAATTTAAGTGGAGCTCATGTTCTCCCTTCTTATGTGGGATTATTTTTTCCATTATTGGGATTATTTGACCCATTATTATATGCTTAATAGTGCGGACTTTTGTCCTCACTTATCATGTGGAATTTTTGGCCACTATTAATATTATGGAATTATGATGTTCTTGTGGAATTCGAATTTTTGTTGATCTTAAATTGATATCTTTGGAAACATTGTGGAACTATTGCCACCATCTACTAAAAAAAGAGGGACTTGCTGACTTCTAGATTGACAAATTTAATGGTACATAGTTTTTTTAATTAAAAAAGCTATGAGCAATTAAAATTACTAGTTAAAACTTCTGTGGCAACCTAAATATGCATTTAAGAATGAATACTTTTCTTCTTTAGATGGGAGCAAATTTTGAAATGAAATAAAATAAAATATCACTAATTTGAAACCAAGTCAATAACAATTATTTTTGAAAAAATGAGACTCATTAACTGAAATAAAAGAAATAACAAATTATAAGCACTAGTACTCCATCACTGACTTTTCCCGAATACCCCTCATTTTAGTTGCTTGAGTGGCCCACATGTTTGGATACTATTATACTAACTTTAATTAACTTTGAGTAAGCTATATTCTTCAATTAGAATGTCTTCTCATAGACATAATACTATTTTGTAATTAAATTCAAATGAAATGTATTTTTATTTATTATACGTGTTGGAATAATATTGGAGTTGAATGATAGATTATTATCAATTAGCTTTTACAAACTAATAATTAGCTTTTACAAACTAATGACCTAACACTTTTAACCAAAACCAGCAACAAGCTAGAATATTCAAAAAGCCACAAATTTCTAATTTGTTCTTCAATTATTATTATAACAATAATCATTTAACATTTTCAAATAAATTTTGAGTTAGATCCGAATACCGTCCCTAGTTGCGACTTCACATTGAAAACGAATGCTGAACATAATCAAAATCTTCAACAAGTCTTGGTTAGATACTTTTTATATTTGATTTAATAAGAAAGTTAAGGTTTGTACTGAAATTAAAGTAAAAATCTGCCTAACATCCTTTATTGATTATTCGTAGAGCTGGTGAGCATAATCCGTAATCATCTTCTCAATATCTTTATGAATGAGAGAATATATTCTCGATAGAAAGTTATTTCCTTGGGGTTTCTGAAATTAAAAAAATATTCACATGATGAATTCTGGATAGCAACTTATACATGTAGGACTAAAATATGCAGGTGCGGGTGCGGGTGCGGGTGAAAGAGAGAGTTGCCTACCCCCCTCCAAGATATTTAGGAGTCAAGTATTTATGTTGGCTTAGAAGAGCTTTTTTGACAGAGATGGTTGGGTTGGTTGGTTTGATATTCTTTGTAATAGACCACTGTATGTGAATATGACCATGCACCTGTTTGACACAACTTATTTTTGAACAGTTTAAAATTTATTTTATAATTAAAATAAGCTATAAGCTGAAAAAAAAAACACTCATTGACCAACTTTTTCAAATAAGTTGATAATATATGAATTCATGCACCTGTTTGTTTCAGTTAACATATAATTTTTTTTTAAATTAATAAAAATAATTAATTTTAAGGTAGCTAATTTTTAAAAATAAATTATAATTAGTAAAAATAAACTGAAACAAACAGGTGTCATATCTATTGATCTTGTAAAAGAACATATTCACGTATTAATCCTATTTGTAGTTTCAAAAAAAATTAATTCTACATCCTCCAAGTCTTTGACTGATTCTCCCCTTATTTCATCTTCGTCCTCTTGTGTCTAGAGCATGGAGAGACGATTCTTCTAGGATGTGGATGCAATAGTTGGATTACGTGATGGAAAGCCTTCAATAGTGAACTTAGATCTTGTAGGTTTTCGCTCCCTTGGAGAGATAAATGAGACTTCCTAGATCCTCATCTCTACAGACGACAACAATGTTATAATAAAAAAAATGCGTCGATTAAGTTTTTCGATCTAACAATTGGTTAGATATTTGTTCGCTATCAAAGGTTGTTGCTACTTGGAGAATATTTGTGATCATTGCATGAGATCCTTCGAGGAAAGTTGTCATAACTCGATGTTGTACTTGAGTCATCGGCTCCTTCGTCCCTCACTCCTTTATGATTTTTCACAAAACAAATGGTACAAATGCCCCCATGTGTTTTCACTTATTATTCATCTGATGCTTAAGTAAGTGACAAAATTTTAGAAAACGGACACCTTAGTAGACTTTTTGAACGAGGCTAGGTGTGAGATGCAGTAAACAAAGAGATAAGTTGTTAATTAGAAAGTCAAGAATGATATAGTTCTCTGGAGAGTATTTCTTTCAAAGAGAGCACATGAACTCTAAAAAGTTTCTACCGAATAGAATTGCTTAATAAGTTTTACAACACTAATTATAACATAAACATCACAATAACTATAATTCCACAATAAATAAATAAATAAATAAATATATATATATATATATATAAACGAAATTCAAATATGATACTGAGATTTCTTCAACAACAGTCTTAACCATCAAGTTAACTAAGACTTCCTTACCCAAGAAATTGTGAATCTCTTTTAGTTTCATTTTACTTGCAATTTTTTTTTTTGAAGGGATTCCATTTAAGATATTGCGAAATATTTTTGTTAAAAATTCAAACCAACTTCAATTTCAGAATATAATATGGTTATGAGCAAATAAAAGGAAGACTTTACACACCCACTACACAAATGATAATAAATTTACTGTTTTTCTCTAATTTTATACCATCAAAACTGTATTTAATTTGTCATCTAACAATTGATCTGTCCTTCGCAGTTTACCCTCCTAAAATTATGTGTATTTTAAATCCAATCATTTCAATTACGACATCTCGATCATCAATAAGCATATTTTATTAGATAAGTTGTCTTATTTTCAATTGTAATATTCTTGGTTTCCCTCATTCTTCTTCTTTTCAGTGAACCTTACAATTTGGTGAGGTGATTGAAGATTATAAAACCACACTTGCAATTGCAGTGATTGAATTGAAAAACATGACCGCTGCTAAAAAAATGTTCTTTGGAATAATCAAGGTTACATCAAAACTAACCTACTTGTCACATTATTACCTTTTGGACCAAAATTAAAAAGAATTCTAAAAGCTAATTATGCACTTTAGGTATAAAGTGTGGTCCAAGACAGAAAGGCTTAATGCTTCTTATTTTTTAACAAATGGTATATCTTGTTAATTAAAAATAATATTACCAAAAATATAGATATTCAGAAAATACTTATGTCTACTGCTAATCCTGACACGTGTATGAACAGATTGAATCTAGAACTAAACTATTAGGGAATAATTACTAAATTAAATGTAGAAAATCTTAAGTTCCCTTTCATGGAACAAAAAGAGAGGCCAGCTTGCTATACAAGTTACATGCACGCACGCATAGATAATAGATAAACATGGAGGGGAATATAACAGAAAGAATGGCCAAAACAGTGGTGGGAGAAAAGAATTCTTCAGACTTTGGGAGGTAACTAACTAAAGATTAGGAGAGGAAGGAATGGGATATTCATATAATTGCCTATCTAATTATATAAATGTGTCTTCGTGTGTGCGTGTGTGTGTGAGAGAGAAAGAGAGAGAGACTTATAATCGTAGAACTCTCAGTGCTAACGCCATTTTGGGATTATTCTTAAAACCACAATAAGGACATGTTTGACTGACACATAAATGAATGAATGAATATTGATTAATACCAAAAGAACTTATTCTCTTTCAGCTAAGGGTGGCTGAGAATTTTTCTAATTGTAAGGTGTTTTCTTTTAATTTTTTTAAAGGGAAATTATATAATTATAATATTATTTTTCTTATCTTTGTCTACTATTATAAATAAGCTAAGGAGATTGCTTATTGAGAAGCAAACAAGAGCTATATGTCACTCACCATTTCCCTTCTCTAATTGGAGTTCGTTTCATCAGATAAGGGATAGGCAATTCTAAGCCTCTTTAGAAGAGTGAACTTGAAAATAAAGGTATAAATCTCCTACATTTCTTCTTATTATTTTTCTTTCGTGTTCTTCTTGGCCTTTTTTTTTATTTTTATTTTTTCCTTTTCTTTAATTTTGCAAATTTACAAAAGAAATGATTATATATTTTGATCATACTTCGGACATTCACAACGTACTACAATCTCATGTTAACAATCCGCACGTGTCTGCTATAAAATTCGTTAAACTAAGCGGGTCATATGTTCTAATATTGGACTGGGACAAGTTTACAGTCGTGCAAGCTAGAAAGTACTTTGCAGACTACCCATTGTTACCTATACAAACAGTAAGCAGTTAGAAAACTGTGTTGTTAGCTATACTTCGTGGTTGAGCCACAAAGTTTAGCGGACAATACTTAAAAAGGTGGAGATCCACAGCTACACGTCATTATTCATCAATCTACTTATTTCAACCGTTTAAAGTATTGATCCAACCCAACTTGTTGAAATAAAATAATAAAAAAATTTAAAGTTCACCATTATTTTTGAAAAACGTTGCCAAAAAATAATGGCAAATCGCAAATTTTCATCTGACATTATTTTTGGTGAACATTTTTCAACCGTTAGATCATATATTTGGATAATTTAAATCAATTGATTGGATAACGTCTATAACCACCTGGATCCCATCCCTACTTAAAATCATGAGAGTTCACCATTTAATATGAACCGCTCTTTGTGTAGTTGAATATGGATCAGTCTCATTATTCTATGTTAAAGCAACCTCCATTATTTTAGTATAAAAATACTGAAAAATAAAAATCCCCAACTGTAAGCTGCTGTCGCAGAAGGCAAAATTCTTGTATGCATAGCCACAGTTATATGATTTCGATTTTACAGATGCTTTTCTTTAACTTCATGAGCCTTCTTTTTTGTACTTTGTTTGATGAAAAAAAACCAAGAACCGGGATCCAACATGTCCTGTATTCTGCCCACTTGTCTATCTGGCCCCTACCTTACAAACCAACCATATCCATGGTACTTATGTGAGAATCTTTATAATCCCTACTATAAGAATACTGTTAGCTTTTTAGTAAATGCATAAAACTTGCACAAATAGCATAATCATAAAAAAAAAAAAAAATCAAATTAGTTCAATTTTATTTTTATTTTTAATCAAAGAGACTGCTTTCGTAACTTGAATCAGTATGCGTCAAAATTGAATTTAACAAAGTTCTACTATTAAAAGAAGAGGACACGGAAGGAGAGCAAATGCTCACGCAACTGCATAAGCGTAGGTGTTTTAAGCGATTTATTTTTTACTATAAATTTGATGAGATACATCTTTTAAAATACTAATGCTTACGCAACTACGTGAACATGTACTCACACACATTTTAAAAGAAATCAAATTTACTTTTGCATTTTTACAATAGAGAGATTCTCAATTTTTTAGTTCCTGTTCATTTTTTATTGCCTATTCACTAAGAATCTCCGTTGCATCATCCGTAAGGTTTGTCTTCTTGATACAAATGATACACAATAATGAGAAAGTAGGGGAAAACTTTGTGGTAGGTAAAGGGTAGGGGAAAACTTTGTCGTACTTTGTGGAAGCGGGTGAAATAATCTTTTGAAGATCACGAGGGTAGGATTTTTTAGTGTGAAAAAAAGTTGAATTTTGTCTTAAATTTTTGTTATTCAGATTTATTTGTATTGATTTGAAGAAAATTTGTGACAATAAAAAGGAAAAAAAAATAAAATAAGATAAGATAAATTTTCAAATTATTATTGAAACTTATTAGGTGAGTTTTGATAGGATTTAATACCTTTAGTTCTACTCTTTTCCTATAAGGATTTAAATTTTAAATTTTCAAGTTCTTATAAAGAATATAGTTAATATGTAGGTATCTATAAATATCATTCTATGATATAATTGTAATACTAATTATTTATCAATTCTCTGTTCACATTTGTGAGATGTTGAGTTTATCTGAAATAATTATTGTTTTTGACTATTTATTTTCTGATTTTGTATCTTTCATAATTTTGTCACAAGAGGAGTTCAAACGCGTCAATTGGGTCCTTTTGGGCACGTTCTATTCCTCAATAGCCCCTATATATACCCCTTTTGCTCTTCCATCACACTTCGTCCCACTTATTTCATTGAGAGATCTTCTATTATAAACACCTCTCTCTCTATATCTATATATTTCTTGAATTGAAGTATATATAGTTATATACCCAGATTGGGAAAGTCCATTATATCCATTTGGGTTTCTGTGAAACTCTTGGAAAGTGTGTGTTTCAGTCCGTTAATTTCGGTATCAGTAATTAAAGTTCTGAAAAATAGCCAGTTAAAATATCATTTGAGGTCATCTAAACCTTCGCCTAACACAGAACATCTTATTCTGTTTTGAATCACTAAAAGATGGTTGACAACACTACCACAAAGAATCACACCTTCGAGGTCTCTGTGCCACCACCGCCGGGAGGCTCGAAGTGTTTTGACGACGATGGCCGCCTGAAAAGAACTGGTACATTCCAAATCTTTTGCAAGAAATTTAATTGGATACTCGTGTATATATATACTCGTGTATATATATATATATATATATATATAGTCTTTTTTTTACTTTATTTTATGGGTCTGTTACTTAAATTTGGTTCTGTGTTTGAATGAATAGGGACTGTTTGGACAGCAAGTGCTCACATAATAACAGCTGTTATTGGTTCTGGGGTTCTGTCCTTGGCTTGGGCCACTGCTCAGCTTGGTTGGATTGCTGGTCCAACTGTCTTGTTCTTGTTCTCTTTTGTGACTTACTACACTTCTTGCCTTTTGGCTGCTTGTTACCGTTCCTGTGACCCTGTTACTGGGAAAAGAAACTATACTTACATGGAGGCGGTTCAAGCCAACCTTGGTAATTATCGTCTTCAAATCTCAACACAGCTAAAGTGACTTTGTGTGTTTTTAGTTTTGGAAAATTATTTATAGTCAACTCTGGTTATTAAGCGATTTGCCATTGAAGTATATATACGTGTAACCATCCATCTAGATGGCAGTTATAAAGTATTTAATCATGACAACTTACCATTTAGATGAATGATTTTAAGTATTTAATCATGACAACTCACCATCTAGATGAATGATTATAAATGTATTGATAACAAAACATTATATATATTAAATTCAAGATTTACTATCTAATTATGTGTTTTTTCTTTTTCAATTTTTTCAGGTGGTTTCAAAGTTAAAATTTGTGGGGCAATTCAATACATTAATCTTTTTGGAGTTGCCATTGGGTATACCATTGCGGCATCTATAAGCATGGTGTAAGTATGAATTCATAGAAAAACAACTGCCTTCTTCTACTTGGGAATTCTTTAGCCCGATGAACTTTCTTGATTTTAATGAAACAGGGCAATCAAGAGGTCTAATTGCTTCCACTCGAGTGATGCCAAGGATCCTTGCTTTGTTTCAAGCACCCCCTATATGATTGCTTTTGGGGCCGTGGAAATTCTTTTCTCTCAAATCCCAGATTTTGATCAGATTTCTTGGCTATCAATTGTTGCTGCTGTCATGTCCTTCACTTACTCTTCCATTGGTCTAGCTCTCGGAATTTCCAAAGTTGTAGGTAAATTAACATATCCTTTTTCCGTGAGTAAATATTTGATGCACAGACCCCATATATATATATATATATATAGGTAATAGCAAAATAATGACACATAATTAAAACAATGATATTTTGATAGAAAACAAGATATCATTAATGGCGTGACACATTCATTCTAATCTTTTATGTTTCTTGATTCTCAGAAATTGGGAAGTTCAGGGGAAGCCTCACCGGAATCAGCATCGGAACTGTTACCGAAATGCAAAAAATATGGAGGAGTTTTCAAGCACTTGGGGCCATAGCTTTTGCGTATTCTTACTCCCTCATCCTTATTGAAATTCAGGTAAATTAGTTTTTTAGTCAAGAAATCAACCAGTACATAGCATTTATAAAAGATTTACCACTTTATGCGTTCAGTTTAGTTACTAATTTGAAAGTTGGATATTAATACAATTAACAAAAGTTCAATTAACCCCCCCCAATATTTTATTTTATTTTTTGATCAAATTGTTAATCTAATTTGACTTTATGTTGGTGTAAATAATAGGACACGGTGAAATCTCCGCCATCCGAATACAAGACGATGAAAAGGGCTACTCTAATAAGTGTTGCAGTAACAACTGTTTTCTACATGGCTTGTGGTTGCTTCGGCTATGCAGCATTCGGAGACTTGGCCCCGGGCAACCTCCTAACAGGATTCGGATTTTATAACCCGTTTTGGCTTCTTGATATCGCGAATGCAGCCATAGTTATCCACCTTGTTGGTGCATACCAAGTCTACTCCCAACCCTTATTTGCCTTCGTCGAAAAACATGCAGTAAAAACTTTCCCTCAAAGTGACTTCATTAACAAATATTACGAAATCCCTTTACCCGGAGGCTTCAAGCCCTACGAACTCAATCTTTTCCGCTTGGTTTGGAGGACGATATTCGTGATCATAACAACTGTAATTTCAATGCTTATGCCATTTTTCAACGATGTGGTGGGAATTCTTGGAGCGTTCGGGTTTTGGCCATTGACCGTATATTTTCCTGTGGAAATGTATATTGTTCAAAAGAAAATACCAAAGTGGAGCGCTAGGTGGATTTCGCTACAAATTCTAAGTGCTGCGTGTTTGATTATTTCAATCGCGGCGGCTGCTGGTTCATTTGCCGGAGTTGTTACTGATCTGAAGACTTATAAGCCATTCAAGACCACCTACTGATTTTGAGTTTTAAGTGATAGAAGTTTCTTCAAAAGAAGAAAAACCAGGTAAATTTTATCTAGTTCCGCAGAGGCAAGATACAACATGGTGGACAGCCATGCCTTCAGCACATTTCACAGATAAATTGCCAGGAAAATATTCCACACCAGCACAAGGACTTCACCCTGAAAAGGCAATTGAAGTTTGGGAACCGTGGAATTTGTAATCGCCTTTTCTTTTAACAACTGTTGTAATACGGAGTAATTAATTTAATTAAGCGGTCTTATAATTTTTGTTTTAAAATAGTTCTGATTTGTTTTTGAAGCAAATTGATCCAAGCTTAAATACTTATGTGATTAATCTAGCGTTTCTGAAACATTGGAATTTAATCAGTATACATGCAACGTTAAGTGATTAATCTGTTTCTAAAAAATTTCTGATTTTAAAATATATTTGCAAGAAATTAATGAAAATGTATATTAATTATATTCTAATATATTTTTCACGTATATTAAAATTCATGTCACACCATCACTAAACTAAAATGTGTTAATTATATTATACAGTATAAGATTGTGAGAATAGTAACTAAAAGTCAAATTCTAGATCAAACGTGATAGCCTCAATGTTGACAAGATACATATTAATCGAGATATTTTAAAAATTAATAATACACTCTATTCTACTTTTTAGTGATGAAGTTACACATAACATCCCAAAAAAACTGAACCTATATATCTTTTTTATTATCCAAGAAAACATAAATTGATTACATATTTCAATAAAATATGTGGTGTATATTTAAAGTAGAATAAAAAAAATGTGTTAATCGAGATATTCTAAAAATTAATAGTACACTATAATTTAAATTGAAAATGAAGATGAGAATAAAATTGAATGAATGAAACGTATTTCCTCTAAAATGAATAAATATTCACTTCTCATTTTTATATCCTTTTTATTTTCAACTAAAAATTTAAAATTAATAACACATTTTATTTTAATCATTACTTAATTTTAATATAAAATTTATTCTTTTTTTTTTTTTAATAAATAGAAACCAAACATAACATTAGACAAAATAAAAACTGGATCTACACACATAATTGGCGAGACAAACATATAAAATTAGGGTTAACGGATACAATTGGGGACCACCATCAATTGGTCATACATGATAAACAATATGTTATTTGCAAAAATAAAAAAATATAAAAAGGCACCACATTTAACTGAACACATGAATAGTATTTAATTTTGGAGACCACCATAACAATCACATATTAATTCAAATTTTTTTTAACTAAATCTTCAAATATTGAGAAAAATATATAGAAGCTTACCTTGAGCAGTTGAACAATTATAAACTCAATTCTTTCAACTCGGACACACCATAAACATAGATATCGGGTCTCAACTCGCTAACACCAGATGCACTAAGATTACGGTTCGGTGATGGATTTGAACGACACATCCAAGAGTCCAAGAGATGGCGGAAGGCTTTTTTTTTTCCTCCTTTTTGACTCTCAAACGAACGAATAAACTGAAATGGGAAGGCGAAATACATACAAGTCTTTACTCCCTCGTGTCGAAAAAAATGATCAAAATTTTTTGACAAATTTCTGATTTGAAATTTTAAGATATTTTAAATATATATTTGTATATTCCTAAATTTATGAAATGCAACTACGTGCAAATTTATAAATTTAACAAATTTATGTTATAATTTAAATTTTAAGATTTTAGAAACCTAATTTGATACTCTCTCTGTCCAAATTTAATTATTTTATTTTTTTGACAATTTCTAACAAGAATTTTAATAAGTTCAAATATTTATTGTATTGGAACGTATAACATAACAATATATTAAGCGTACAAAAAAAAATCAAAATATGATACATAAATATGCTTTTGGAATTTTTAAACTTCATACCAAATATAATCAAAAAATTAAAACAATAAAAATTGGACAGAAGTAGTAGAACTCAAAAGTATCACTAATATTTGAACAAAATGAGTAATATATTTTAAAAATTATAATGATGAATTGATAATCATTATTCTCTTATTGATAGTAAATTACAATATTTAACTTCAAAATATATTGTCATTTTATTGTTATTCTTATGGAAAATAAACAAGGTATGGAACATGGCCATGTGGCCATATGGGTGAAGACTTGTCACATATAAATCTGTAAATATAATTAAACGGTTCATAATTGATTCAAAATTATTCGGTTAAAAGTTCGTTTTAAAATATTAACAACTAAAATATGAGAACATTTTAAATTAAATGAATGATACCTTATTAAATTATTTTTTCATATTGATGTTCGATGTGTTTTTTCAAAAATTTTAAATTACTTAAGTTTGATTCGTATTCGATTTTAATTCGATAACTAACAAGAAATATACAAATTTTATTTTAAATTTATTAAATTATACAAATAAAATCTGAACATTTCAATACCCTAATAAATTCAACTCGTTTATGTCCCTCGTCACAATCTCACAGCCATCCGAGGCAACCGTGACGCTGGACTTTCCCCTAATAAATGTGCCGAAAACAAGGCGCCTGTGGTCGAATCGCCGCGAACCGGACGCGTCAATGCCCCGAGTCCACTCCACGTGAAATCAGACAACAGACACAAATATCTCTTGTCAACACAAGCGGCCAAGCGGGTGAGTGAAGAAACTACGTCTTCTTTTACAACTTGTGCTTTGTTTGTTTACTCCATCCTCCCCAAAAGTTTTATAATGTTTTTGTATTTAAAACATCTTATAATTTTTATAATATTTTTATTTAAAAATTTAATAAATAAATATTTAATATATTTTATTTTTAAAATATAATTTATTTAAATCACTAATTAATTATTTTAATTTATAATATTTTTATTTTTATTTTTATAAATTAATAAAAAGTCAAACATCATAATTAATTTAAAACAGAAGGAATATCTTTTCTATCCTTTATCTATCTTTCTTTTGGGTGCTAAAGCGTGACGCTGAAATAAAGAGCTGCACACCAATAATAGACTACCAGAATTGACCGGCGTTCCAATTAAACAAAGTCTTACGGTCGTCCTCGGGGTCCCACAAACTACACCCTAGCCTACTACAGTCGACCCTTCTTATAATCCTCCATTGTTGCGCATGTGAAATCAAGTGTGTTATGACGATTAAGGTGTACGTCGATAGGTTAAGATCGATTATTTTAAAAAAATAAAATTTAATTGATTTAAAAATATCGGTTATAGAATATATTATAATCGAATTCGATTCAATTCAAGTTTATCCGTCGGTTATCAGTTAGTCCATTATTAGTTATTTTTAATAGGTTGGTCGGTTAAGTAGCTATATATTGTTGTACTTCTAAATATGTAACAAATTTAAAAATTATTATATTGCTCTTCAAAACTATTCATAAATTCTCTATAAATTGAACATTCTCTCAAATGTCAAATATTTTATCAAGTAAAAGTCTGAAATATATAGAGTATAGACTATACAAATTAAATCCTCGTATGTTTAATTTATGGGAGCACATGATTTTAAAAATATTATTGTTCCTTGCTAAAAATAAAAGAAACTCTAAAAATAAAAAATGAATAAAATATATTACTAAATATGAAAATTAGCTTTAGACAAGAAATAAGGTTATATATGTGTGTGTATATGTATGTGTGTGTGTAGGTCAGGTACCGTTAAAAAATTATTTACAGTTGTAACCAACCAAATATATCGGTTATATAAATTTTTTCAACCAAAATTTTTCGGTTTAATCGGTTCGATTTATTTTTCGATTCGATTTTATTCGATTCGATCAGTTGACTCGATTCGGCCGAAATTTTGTGCAGCCCTACTGACGATTGGGGCTAGAAACATTGAATTTCCAAAACGTACACTACTATCTCATTTTTAAAATTAAAAGTGTTTTAAATAAATTCTAGTTTTAAGACTAAATATTTTATTATAATTTTTATATTGTCTTTACTTTAAAATCTAAGAGAATTATTAACTTTAGGAAGTTAACTTCTATTTTTTTTTTTATTTTATAGTCAATATAATTATTAAAATATTGAACTATTCAAAAAGGTATTATTGTAATTAACAAAAAAAACTAAAACTAAAATCAATTCTAGTTAACTTAAATTGAGAACGTTCAAAAGTCAATAATACTCTTATATTTTAGAACGTAGTGATACAAAATAAAAGTATTTTAAAATTAACTTTCTTAGAGATCACGTAAAATTTTATTGATATTTCTAATGTAATTATAAATAAATAAAAATCATGATATTTTATTGTACTAAATATAAACATATCTCCAATTTTAAAATGTACTAAAAAGCTTTAATTTTAAAACAAAAACACTATATAATCTGATTAATCAAGTCAAATTTGATGCTATATGTGACACCCCCAAATCTGGGCATCCACACCCCGACTTGGGTTGCCAATTTATTATTAAATCCATGTCTTACA
>JAUMHB010024114.1:9475-24745 GCA_032359685.1 Pittosporum tobira
GGAGTAATATTTTGATTTTTTATGGAGTTTAAGAAAATTATTTGATGCTATAATTTTAAAAAGAATAATAGTGATTGAAGTAGTAATATTATAATTTAAAAAATGAGAATAGTGATTGAAGTGGTGGAGTATAATATTGATATAATAATTTTAAATAGGAGAATAATTATTGAAGTGGTGAACCATATTTGAAAAAGTAATTGTAATTTAGACAATTTATATTATTAAAATTTTCAAAAAAAATTATAATTTTTACGAGACGTTCATAAAAGATAAATATTATAATTTTTATAAGAGAGATGGAGTACTACGGTTTTTATTATAAGAAAAAAAGGTAAATTATAAATTAATAATGATATCCATTATCCCACTGTATCTCATTTAAAACATGAAAGAGTAATAATTATTTATACAAATTAAATTTTTTTAGAGTGAGTTCATTACAAATTTTAATTTATTAACTTAAAAACAATTATGTACTCCCTCTGTTCTAAAATAATAATTAAAATATTTAAAATTTATAAATTAAGAAAAATTATTTTTGATGAGAGAGAGAGAGAGAGATTTTGAACCACAAAAAATTTAAATATCTCATAAATTTTTTTTTGTTTAAACATACATCATAATTCTTTTATTAATATATGTGCTTATATTATTTATTTTTGGATAAAAAAATGATACACGGCCTCATTCTTTTGAAACGGAAGAAGTATTTGAAGATAACTCATTAGAAATTAAAATGTTTATTTTATTATAAGTTAAAAATATAAATTAAGCCATTTATTTTAGAACAAATTGAAATACTCCATCAATTTGGAAAGATAAGATGACTATTCATCTTCGAAAAGTCAATATATACAGATATTAAATGGACAATACTTCATTTATTTATTGACATTTATTTTGGAAAAAGTCAAAATAAAATTGGAACATTTGTTTTGGGATAAATTAAAATTAAAATAAATTTTTGGTACAAAGAGAAATAAATATATATATATAAAGGTGTTTATTTTATTCAACTTTTTCAATGCTGAAGAGTGATTTTTTACTGCTGTAGATACTTGTACTCGTAACATGTTCTCTAATTCAGATTTAAATTTTGTTAAGATAATGTAATTATCATACACAATTTATTATTATATTTATAATTTAGAGTGGTGCAGATAAATTAAAAAATTTCGAAGTTTAATAGTAATTTGTAATACCGATTTCAACCTTCTGTGTTTCCAGCCATGTCCTTTTTATTGCTTTGCTTTGTGACCGATGAAACTGTCTCAGTTGAGAGTCCATCTCTAGATCTCCATCATTGTAGGACAAGTTTTTGGCTATGAAAATGTGCGAGAACAGAGTTGTGAACGAACTTGAGCCAATACACAAATAATCTTTCCAAAATATAACTTTTAATTTTTTTTTTTTTCCAAAAAAGTCATCACAAATAATAAGATATTGATAAAAAAAAAAAGAAGAAGTTATAATTAAAATTAAATTATAACTTTAATTTTTTTCAAAAAAGTTGTCACAAATAATCTTCCCAGAATATGATTCATGTATACAAAAGTATAGCAGTCAAGTATAAACCTTCTATCTTTTCTTCTAAACTCGCAAGATGTGGAAAGATAATGACATTAGCTCACCTTCTTTTCTTTCCATAAACTTGCAAACAGAAGAGAGAACATAAGAAAAATTTCTCACCTTCTTCTCCTTTCTCTCAATTTTCTCTTCTTTTCTTCTCATTAAAAACACCCAGAGAGCGTGTAAAATTCTAGAATATGATAAAATATCGCCTCAAAATAATCTAGTTAACGAAACATTTCGGAGTGAATCATTACACCTGAAACAATTTATCAGGAAACCGAGTATTCTCTAATCAATCAAGGACGATGAGTTTCGAAATCTTATCTTTAATTATTTGACATTGAAGAATTGGAAGTCTATCATTGTGATCATCTGAGAAGAAACAAGATATTGAGTCAAAGCCTTAAGAAACAGACGTTGAATTGTTACATTACACTAGTTTGCTGGTTGATGAGGCCTAGTATACAGTATGTGAGATCAAGGGCAGATTAATCGTAAAGTAAACTACATACGCAAGTGGCCCAGGGGGATGGGTTGCCTTCGCTGTCTATTGAAATCATCACCTATGTATCTTGACATACTTTTTAGGTTAAAACCTTATAAATATCCTACTATTACACAAGCAAAGGTTAATCAATATAAGCCTAAAAAGTTACAATCCCATATAGAAGTACCTAACAACCAAATTGTGAACACTACACCCTACTTAACACGATAAGTATGAAGAACAAATCAGCATAAATATGTGGCCAAATTGGAATATCAGCACTAGTTCAAAGTGTCACCTAATGGGTGCCCCAAATAAAAAATAAAAAACAAAAGCAATAAAAATGGATTACATAATCCCTACTTCTATGTGGATCTCTCTCCCATCCCCAAAAAAGGCTAAGGAGATTTTTTAGCATATTGAATAGATACACACTTCCAAACCAAACTTCTTCAATATAATTCCAATATAGTCCCATAAAATTAAAACAGCATATAACCCATTTCTACCCAGTTAACTGATCGAGTGAAAGACATAAAGGCATCAGTATCAGGAACCGGCAAAACAGTCTAGTTCAATCCAAATTTACAGTCTGCCCAAAATCCACTAAAAGTCAGCTCTACAACTGAATTAGACTTAAAAGGCATCAATTTCAAGAAAAACTAAACCAGATTTCAAAAGCATTAAGCCAAATAAATCAATTGTATCAACATTGGGAATTTTAGCATATAAACTGTAACAATATAAGCTCGAAAATCCATCAATATCATAAACCAACAAGTCATAGAAGTCATTCAAATTCACACAATTCAGTCAATATACAAATCAAGTTCCACTGATATCAAATAGAATCCCAGAAAATATACGATATCGCATATGATAAAACAACTTGGATCCAATACCATAAATAATTAAATTACCCACGGGCCTTGAGCTCAGCAAGGCGCCTGGAGAGATCATCCTCGTCAACCTTCTCGGTAGTCTTCACAGGTACAGCATGGGCCGCGGGCTGGGGCAGGCCCACGGAGACCTCGAGACCGTAATCATCCGCCACTTGCTGCATCAAGTTGTTAACGTCACCCTCAGGCGTAGAAAGTGAGGTGCTCCCAGCCATCGAACTCTCCATAAACTCGGCCTGCACCTCCATATTCACAAACTGGCGCTCGAAACTGTCCATAGTCTCCGACATCTTCTGCAGATTCCCTGTGGCGAGCGTTGACTCGAGCGATTTGACGATAGAGGACATCGATTTGTTGATTGTGGTCATCTTGGCCTGAGTGTCCAGCCTGGCGACGACGGCGTCGAGGCGGGAGGACAATCGGAGGTAATTCATCTGCTCGTTGCGCTTACGGATGGCGTTTTCGGCG
Source organism: Pittosporum tobira (assembly GCA_032359685.1). Classification (NCBI taxonomy): domain Eukaryota; kingdom Viridiplantae; phylum Streptophyta; class Magnoliopsida; order Apiales; family Pittosporaceae; genus Pittosporum; species Pittosporum tobira. The sequence continues at coordinate 12,905 of JAUMHB010024114.1, forward strand.
TAGATGCGAGCGCCGTCCATGTTGCCTTTCTCGATGGCTTTTTTGACCTTGAGTTTCTCGGATTTCTCGTCTTTCTCGCACTTTCTGGCTTGGCGTTGGAGGCTCTTGGCCGTGAATTTCAGCTCCATGATCTGGTTCATCAGCTTCTCTGTGTTTCCCATTGTTTTGATCTGATTTCTAGGGTTTTAGAGAGGAATTGACGTAGTCTAGGGTTTCAATTGGGGATCCAGAGGTTTTAATCTCTGAAACTTACCGTGTCCCGAAATGCTTTTAAGACTTGAGAGGTTCTGACTTCTGAGATACTTCGCTTTTGGCATATAACTCCAATTTGTTGCCTTGTGTCCGCACTTGCTGGGTTTGCGAGGTGGTTGAATGGAGTAAATAATTTTCCTTTTTTTTTTTTTTTTTTTTTTATTGGTTTTTCACCCTTTTTTCTATTTGTAATAATATAAACAACTCTACTCGAATTAAAATTATAGATAATTTAAAGAGAAAAAAAAATCAGAACATATTTTTAACATATGGTATAAAAGTTTATCTATATTTATAACAAAATAACAAATGATAAATATGATAGTGTTTAATAATAATAAAATATAAATATATTCTTATTTTGAAACATGTCAAAAATAAGTAATTATATTTAATTGAAACAAAAGTAGTACAATTATATAAATAATTATATAAAATTTTATTCTATTCTTTTTTTCTCAAAAAATGATCAAAAAATGAGAACCAAACACAACATATATATATATATATATATATATATATATATATAAACAACTTTTTTCTTTATGGCATTTTTTACTTTTTGAAGATTGAGCCTTTTTAATAAAATTGAGTAGCTGAGAAATGTTTCGAATTTTCAACGGTAAAGCACGGACGGATGAAACTTGGAGAGGGTATAAAAGAGGGTTAAAAGCCCTCTTTTCGGATAGGCTAGAAAATCAAATTGACTAGTGGATTTTCAAATTAACCCTTTATGGTCACTGTTCATATTTACTTGGTCTCAGTACACAAATTAAGCTGGGTATTAAACCATTTTAAGAAGAATTTCCCTGTTAACCACCTTTTAAGACGCACTGAATACTTTAGCACTTTCATGTCAGAATTGGGTCTTGTGGTCTTTGGTTTCACAAAAACTCCATTAATTCATTCAAACCCTTGGCTTAAAACCGATAGTTCTACATAATCATGCAAAGCAAATAAACTAAATAAAGGCCGAAGAAGTATTCTAACATCCCTCCGCCCACGGATTAAATCGATAACCATTCCGTCAAAGTTTAAACAGGCAAAAAGAAAGAACACTGATGAAGAACGGCCAGCAGACAGTAACTCATCTAACTTCACTTCCTGCCACGGATCTTAACTGCCTGTCTGGTCCTCTTCTTGACACCAGACTTGGCAACCTTGAGGCTTCTGTGGACTGCACTCAACCTTGCAAGGGCCGACTTCTTCAAATCTGGCCTGTAGTAATTGTCAGCCACCTGAAATGAACAATAATGAGTTGAATCAAAACTTTATCATCTGGAAGACAGAATTTTTTTCCATTATGGGTCATCAAAGATGGGCTTTAAAACTAAAAACAAGTGTTGCAAGTTGTTAGAGGCAAAAAAAGGTTAGATATGAGAGTGCACTAGAAAAGCTACAAAATGGGGAAAGAAAATAGAATAACAACCAAGACAAACTCAAAGAGAAGTTCACAATCGAAATGGGCATTCAAGATAAATCGGAACATTTTTGTTTTACATCAATTAAATTTCCCAAGTGAGAGTCCAACATGCCAACACGAAAAACCAAATAATTTATAGTTTTCTACCAAAAAGATGTATGAGTTTGTTACTAATGCTAGACAAGTACAGCATCTAAAGACACCACCTATGCAAGATCTTTAAGGGTATATTATTATCCATGTTTACATCCAAATTAATGAGCTTTTTTGTGTAGTAACTGCAGTATGATAGCGAATTGTGAGGTTAAACTTAAGGACACCGTAAGTTTTATATTACTATCATAATTAGAGATGTGACTCTTTTTCTGGAACATATATTTATTCTGCAACTAGGAGTCTTTGTGGAACAGAAAGAGAACTAATAGACAAATAGACAACCAGGCTTCTCAGTACAACAGGAGTCATAGTGGAACGGAGGGTTAAGAAATACACAAATAGACAACCAAGCTTCTCAGTACCGCAGTCCAACAACAAGATTGCTCACTCATATAGCACAAAATAAACCGACGTAAGTTAGAGCATAGAGTTCCCTCTGATCCATTCAGAGTTAAACGCATAAAGAAAATACTAATAGGGTTGATATGTCACAGTGTGGACTGCAATATTTGCTCGATGCCTCAACATTTACAAGCAATGAACCAAAAGCACTCGCACAGAAAATGCTTGTAACTAAAAATCCAACAAGATACATAACACCTAGCGATTTCCCATAATATGAGACTCCCAAAAAATATTAGTACCTGGTTTGAAACCACCTTGGCCATACAGTTGAACTCTTTCTTCATGACAGACTTGTTAAGCAAAGTTGCAGGCTTGCTCTGCTTCTTAGTCTTTGTTGTTGCCAACAACACACCCTGATCTTTACTGGCAGGCTGAATGGTCACAGTTTTCTTGTTGGCCAACCCTAAAAGTAACCCCCATAAAATAGTTTCAAAACACAATCACAAAACCAAATTTTGATACAAGCCTACCTAATATAGGGACACACTCTCTTCGTTCCACACAAAACAAAAAATCTCTACTCCATCTTCCAAAGGCCATTCCTTAAAATTCTAGATTCCAAATACAATTGCGAATATTGTAAACTATCTAGCAAGGCATAACCATCAAAACATTTTTTGTTTCCAATATTAAAACGAATCACAGGGTTTCACTATTTGACTATTTATAATTCGAAAAGGGAAGCAGGGAACAACGTTCTATTCATTTATTAGGAAATGATGGAAAACCGTAAATTAAATCAAATTCAGACCATTTGATAGCATCAATTCAATTGATACACAACAAATCTAAAGCCAAACACTATACCTGATTATGATCACAAACGAAAAATAATAGTGGAAATACCAGAGTGTTTGTAGGAGTTCAGATTGTAGAGATTGTTGGGTTCTTTGCTGAACTGGACACCGGCAGTTCCGTTACCAAACTCCTTCACAAGAAACGAGTTGTTCTTCTTCACGATCTCCCATATCAGCTGCCCTGGTACGGTCGTCATTTAACTGCATTGACACAAATACAAATTCAAAATATATATACACACACAAAATTCCATATATATATATATATATATATATATAGCGGGACAACTACCAGAAGAAGAACGTCAAGGTTTTCTAGGGTTTGCTTCAACGGCGGTTGCTTGATAGCAATTTGTAGTGGGAGGAGAATTTACTTTTTATGCTGCTTCTAAAACCCTAGCGGAAACATTTAATGAGATTGCACACCTGGTCTTCTTAATTACGCTCATGTCCTAATTATTGGAGTGACAAAAATACCCTACTATTATTATTATTATTATTATTTTTTTTTTTAAATCATCTCTAACAGTTGGTCATCCATCTATATATATATATATATATAAAGCATAAATCATATAAAACTCATCTAAATCAACTCATTTTTTATTTTATACTTATCAATTTTTTGGATGAATTTACATTTTAATTTAAAATATAACTAAAACTCAATGAGGTTTAATGTATTTTCATATCTGAGTTATATAACTCAATATTTTTAAAATTAAATATGTATGACTTTTCAATACCTACTCTTTAAATAACATTAATTTAATCTAAGTTCACTAATATACTTCTCTCTAAAAAGCCTACCATAATTATAAATTACTCCATATATGCTCATTAAAGCTTTTTCATATAACTTCTACCAAATATTTAATAAACTTGAAAGAATAGATGCAGAAATAAACTATAATATCTATCAAATTTGTATTTCCAGTTACTCATTTCCTCATCAAAATTAGTTTATAGGCACTGCTCTGTGATGATTTAATCAATCAATCACTATATTAAGCTTCATAGAATGATCAAAAAAATAAAACCTACAAATGTGAGTAATTTAGTTCAAATTATTTTATTTTTTTTATTCAAATTTTTGCCACTAGGATGGACAATTTTAACCTTGCAGTCTAACTCCATTACTCAACTTTTTTGTTCCCCTTAATTACTTATTAATGCCTACTACTCCATCTTTTTCTCCTTACTTTTTACCCTTCTGACTATTTATAGCTTAATTATAGCTTAAATTTTATTATAATTTCCATTAAACTATTTTTAAAATTTTATTTTATTTCCGTAATTACAGATAAATGCTCCACAATTTGACATTGAATTGTTTCATGTAACAATATTATTATCTTTCTATTTTCTGGGGAGAGTTCATTTTTTTAATATATTTTTCTATTTAATTGCTTCATGTGGTATTTATATCACACCAAAATTAGTCCAACATAAAAATAAGTTTTCATCACATTGTAATCTAAAAAAATTGTGAGTCATAACCCGAGTAACGTGGGACACTCAATCTAGTTGGCTTATGGCTTAAAAAATATAAGACACACAAAAGTACTCGTACAACAAATAACGCCCTTGATATTTTAGGTATCAAATGATGTCATTTGATCCCTCTTATTATTCTGTAGTAAGAAAAAGGGATTTGGCTTGGATTTGATTTGATTCATTTCCATTACACATTCCCTCAAATTCCCTCCAATACATTATAAAAATGTATTTCTTAATAATATTATTAAAATCAAAACTAATCACTTAATTAGAATATTTAGTTATACTATTGCTCCAAATATAAAAGTAAGCGCACACTTTTTTATTGTTCAATGAACATACGAGTTTTTGTTGAATTTTCAATAGTTGAAAATTCATATCAATAATTAACGGTGAAACTATTTTTAACAATTTTTTTTTTTTTTTGTAAATTAAAATTTTATATCATAAATTATATATGAGTACATTTGAATTATTATAAATAAATATAAATAAATATAAACACTAGTGTATTAAAGAAAAATGAACGAAAGGTGTAACGGAGAATAACTAAATCCAAGAAAAAGCTTCTTCCTTTTTCTTCTCTTGCTATATTTCTGGAATCAAAATCATATTTTATAGTACCGGACATGATTTCCATTTCAGTTTTATAATAGAGATTGTTTTCGTTAATATTAACAGTTGCATTATTAGGCATAATATTTTCCAGTCTTATTGTAAGTCACATTATAAATATTTAAATGAATTAAATAAAAATATCATGTCTAAACATATTCCATTAGAATTTTGTATTCGAAAATGAATATGAAAAGTAAAATACTCAATTTCATACCAAAATAGATTTGTTTGATAAAATTTCTCAAACTCAGTTCACAACTTAATAAAAAAAATTGAAGTAAAATTTAAATGATAAACTCAAAACATTGAATAAGGTGCTACTAAACAAGCGGTATGTGTAATTAACTAACTATTAAGAATCTCTTAATGCGGGAACTCACCAACAGAGATCCTCGATTAGGCCTACTAACAAAGATCCTCGATTAGGCTTTCTAAACCTTATTTGTTATAGTTTGAATAAATTATGAGCTGAAAATACAAAACTTATTGACCATTTTTTTTTTATTTTTTATTATTTTTTTTTTTTTTTAACATAAGCTGAAAATTGCACAAGGACTGGTCAAATTAGCTCATACATGCCAATATTTTTGATAAGAAAAAAGAACTAAAACTATTCAAGATTGAAAAGTAAAATCTCTACTCCAACAAAGATCAAAAGCTAAATCCAAGATGTGAACCTTTCTATGAAATGACCAAAATCTAACATCAGATGGCACACCATCTTTACAACTCAACTATGGGTACATGTATATACACTGCCAAACACAGCCTAGCAGCAACATAGTACTTAAATTTTACACCTACATGGCAGAATGTACACACAGCTGGAAATCAAACATGATTTTAAAAAGAAATGTTGAATACTACTAGGCTGCCGCCTAATTCAGTCAAAATCCTGCCAATATAAGAAGAAAAAAAATATAAATTTATAAAAATAAAAAAATAAAAAAAATTCCAGCTGCTCCAACCTTTTCCTCGGGATTACCAGCTTCACATGTTGTTTCGGGTCATGACAGGTCGGATAGAGCAGTTGAGCGCTGCATTTATCCTACTGAAGACAACTTTCAACGGCACACAAGCTACTGCAGGGCCCTTGACTTTCTCTATGACTGGCTTGCTCTTCTTCTCCACACTTTTGCAAGAACCACTTAGTGAAGACAGCTTCCTGATCTTTCGAGATAAGAGCCCACTTTTCCTGGATTTCGGTGATTGTGAAACTTTTGGTTGCAATCCAAGATGTTTGTTCAGGATCCTTCCACTGCCCAGATTTGGTTTCTCCTCATCTTCATCCAAGTCAAAACTAGTACTGTAGCAATCAGCGTCACCCATCAGAAGATCGCAAAAGCCATCATTTACAACCTCAACAGTAACAGGGTGACCAATGATCGGTTGACCATTCAATTTACTCATGAGAGATATATAAGGAACAAACTGAGGACGATAGCCCGTTTTCACCTCCAGCTCAACATCATACAAATAAGAGTCGGGATCATGCACGAATTCTGATGACTGATATTTTGGGTTCATAGTAAAACGGGACTGGCGATAAGGCAGCGACCTTTGAGGAGCTTCTTCGAGAGATGTAAGCCTGCCCCAAACTCGGAACTCATCAATATCACCAGGTTTGTTTGATTCATAATCCACGTATTTTTTTGACCTTCTTAAGTTCCTTTTTCCTTTTTTGTGCCAATTTGAAGTACCTTCCATTAGCCTCTTGCTGAGAATATCAATAACAGTATCTCCTAAACTGGTTGAACCAGACTCTTTGTATTCCTCAGTCTCCAAAGATAATGTTTCAACTAGACTACTTTGACTAGATTGTGCTCCAGCACCTACCTGAGGCTTATGAGATGCACAAGATACATTTATCAACGAAAGTCCTGGTGACACAAAATTAAAATATCAGCAGATACACAAACATACTCACTGTATACACCAGGCATGAGTGGAATGTGAACTTAACATTAATACCGACTGTAATGTAGGAATTTTGACAAATAGATAACTTCAAAAGTTCAATACCATTTACAAAGATGTAACACAAGCACAGAAATAGAAACACCAAAAAGAATCCAAACAACGAAGGTTAAAAACATAATCACAGACACACAGACACAAACAAGAGTTCACGGAAAAGATTCACAGTAATTACATATTTCGTTCAAAACTTTACATTTCCAGGTATTGGAATAAATGCTGCTGTCAAACCAAGGTCTTTGATTATTGGTCAGATTCCCCTTTACCATTTCCACGAAACAAATTCTACTTGTACAACCTCTCCTGCAATTCCTTACCCTACCCACCCCCCCCTCCTCCCTCCTCTTTTTCCTCCAAATACTCTTCCTCCTCCTCCCCCCTCTCACAAAAAAAAAAAAAGAAAAAAGAAAAAGAAAAAAAATCACCAATCCCACCCCAAAAGAAAGAAGAAATAGAAGTTGGGAAAATAAAATAACAAAACCCAGTGGTTGACTATTAGCACCACCATTCCTCTCTAATATCTTCATGACTAGGTATCTGAGAGCAGCATTCACATAAAATATCATCCAAACTTGAAACTGTACAGACAAATCTAAAATAATACTATAAAAAACGAGTAACTGATTAATTATTATCTAACCCTTATGGCAAGCGTAAAATTAAACAGGTAGTGCTTCACAAAATAGCAAGACCAAGGGAGAAAGAATATAGCCCAGTATTCACATGAACTATCACCCATTTGAATTGTGCACATATTTTTGAAGAAGACAGCAATTTCTCCTTGATATTTATAAAAAGGTCATATCAGAGCACAAAGTTGCAACAATTTGCAGGGTCTAAGGATGTCCAGATGTATACGATGTTACCAAACTTATAGAGGGCTGTTTCGAGGTCTTGACAAAGCATTCAACAAGTAAAAGACTTGATCATTGCGCCAATTATGTTTCATAACAAAATTATAGAGCAAAAAACAATACGTGTGCGCGTGTGTGCGTGAACATGATTTTATTCATAGCTATGATCAAGAATACCTGTTAGATCTGTATGCCCCCCAAGAAACGGCACATCAAACAACTTGTCTGAAGAATTGCCCTTGGGTATCTCCAACATGCTAGAAATTTCATTCTCCTTTTGCTTGCAATTGATTAGTAAAGCATCAATACAATGTCCGGCTGCATTTAAAGAGGTCCCATTCTCTCCACTGTCCGAGTTATTGTTGATTGCCTTTGATTCGTTAGATTCTAACCCAGACACCTTGCTGTCAGATAATCCTAGAATTGATGATCCAGTCGGACTGGAAAGTGGTTCACACATAACAGGCACCTTCACCATAGCTGTACTCTCCAAAACCTTTGTTAGTTGACGGCGACGGTTTTTCTTTTTCAAGAATTCAGGAACATTTGCCACTTGAGATCCCTTCCCTTTAAAAGATGACACTACACCCATACCCAGGTCCTCGAGTCCTTTCATACGCTTTTTCCCTTCTGTTCCATCATCCTCTGAATCATTTGGGGTTCTTTTTCGCCTTCCAAGCCCAGATTGCTCCTTTAAAGTACTGATATGATTTGGCTGTTCAAATGATACGCCAGAGTAAGAAAATTCCTGTCCGGAATTTGAATGGTCCTCGAAGCTACTTAATTCTTCAGTCATATTATCAGCTTCTTGATCAGGCAATAAACTTGTCAGTGATTTCTTCATACCATCTTCTTCACCAATGGGTTTGTCCAGTGTTAAGCAAAAGTTTGGGCGAACTTTGGATTGCAAAAAGGTCTTTTCAAGCTCAAGAGCAAGAAGAATTGCATCTTCCCTCCGTGCATACCTGACGGTTTTCTTAGAAGGGTTAGCAGCAGAAGCCTTAGCTTTTTCAATGCACTCCTCATATTCTCCGCAACGAAATGTCTTGATCCGTGCAGATTTGTCAAGATCATACCACTCTCTGCACGAATAACAACAATAGAAATAGATTAATAAAAGGAAAAGTAGTACTATTCAAAACCAGATAATGTTCTCCCTAATGCAAACAACACATCTTATACATAAGATAAACAAGACATGATCAATACAAAGGAACACCTCAAAATAAACAGGAGATCAAAAGAGGTACTCTAATAAATATAACAGTCAAATAGGAAACCCCATTGTTTAGCCCAAAAAAAAAAGAAAAAAAACGTTACGGCTACCTTGTTTCGAAAAAAAATAAATCTTCTTTTTACTGGGAAACTATAGAATGGGGGTGGAGGGTGTCACCCCATTTGAAAAGTCTCATCTTCGAGTCCATCTATTTATTGCATAAGGATAGTAAACTTTATAAATATTTTTTTAAAGGCTTTAATCCATGTATGCATAAAGGTTATAAATGCTGATACTCTACTGGAGCATGACGTCGTTATTCATCAAGCAGTGAGAGTTACTTACTAGTTGCAAGCACATGCTCTTACTCTTGACATTTAACCCAATACAATAAACATTGCATAGTCAGCAGATGACAGCCTACTTAATCTAAAAACCATTGAGGGGGAGATATATTATGATGCATATACTGACACAACAATACGTTTCATCTTTCCTTTTCTTTATTTGGAATAGGAAAACAGCTTTGTTTATAGAAAATCGAGATTGTACCGACACAAGCAAAGACGTTCACCAATTAAAACTTTTCAAAAATAAAAAATAAACCACCAAAATGTAAAACTGTAAAAGGGAAGAGCGGTGGAACATAAAACGAAGTGTTACCCTGGATCGTGGCAATGCAGCAAGTAGAATGGAAAAAGGAATATCAAATGTCACTTCACATGGTAAGGGTACTGTACAGGACTAGTGGCAGGCTTCTTCAGACCTCTTAGTCCATACAAAATGCCTTTATCAGGAACAAGGTAAGCTAGGGGTAGCATTTTAAGATATAGTCAAACTAGTTGCATTGTTTCCAAGTGTGGATAAGTTATTTATTATCATGTAATCTCTACAAAAACAACATCCACACTTAGAAACAACGCCTTAAATCTTTTAAAAATACAAACCCTCCCACAACATGTTCCGTTGTACCAACCAACCAATTCAAAGAAGGCTACCCCTACCGTACCCCTTATCATGGGAAGTGACATTTTCTGTTCCTGTTTTCATTCTACTTACGGGATCAAACCGTCAGCCAGGTGATGTTAAACCACAACAAGATCCGACCGACCTAAGAACACTGTCTAAAATGTAGAATAAGAAATTTAAGTTCAACTCCAAAACTAAAACTCTGACGTAAAAAAACAAAAAATTAAGATCAGTAGTTTAAAGACATGTTGGTGCTCGAAACAGTATTAGTTTATTAAACATATAGACATTAACACGCAGATACTTACATGGCTGCCTTCTCTTTCGCAAGAAGCTTCACAGGAATACCCAATTTTGGGGAACTCAAACAACTTTCCGGCAACTCGTCTGCACCGACAACTCTGCCCGGCCACCAACACCCATTTCCCCTGCGAACCCAAACCAACGCACCCACAGACTCTTCAATGCCTTTTGGTCTTTCCTCGCCAGAACTCCCCATATCTCTACACCAGCCCCAACAAAACAAGGCAAGCAATCTTCAAAGAAATCTCAGACTTCCATTCCTAAACAAAAACATAAACCATCAGTCTAAAAAGACATATCTTGAAAAGACAAGGAAAACTAATTAAAAAAAAAAAAAAGCAAGCTCAAACTTCCATTTCTAAACAAAAGACAGGAACCTAAAACAATCAGAACCCCTTACATACATCAAAATTTACAAACATCATGACTCTAAAAATACATATCTTGAAAAAACAAGAAAAACCAATTCAAAAAAAAAAAAAATCAAACTTCCAATAAGACATGCAACACAAACCCAGATATATCAGAATAAAAACCATAAAAAATCCAATAAAACCGGAGGAATAAGATAAAAATTAAAAGAGGGAGAGAGTAGAGAGAATAAAACCTAAGAATCTCGAGGGTTTATGGAGAGAATTATAATAGATCTGGAAAGAGAAACTAAAATGGAAAAACACAATAAATTATCAGTAGATATAGAAAGAGTCTCGCGTAACTTATTCTCATTCCTCCATAAGTGGTTAAAATTTTTGAGTGATATGATCCTTTTATTCATTTTCTTAGACTTTTTGATCAAATAATGCCCTGTATATCAAGAATATAACAGTGGGGAGAAGAGTTGATCAAGAAGAGTGTGTGTAGATCGGACTAACCTTTTCGGTCCGTCTGCTGAGACAACAGGAGAGACTGCAGAGACATACAGATAGATACAGAGAGAGATGAAGTTTGTGGGTTATATATTATTCCCTTTTTTTTTATTTTTTGAAGGGCTGAAAGAGAGGAAGTGCTGTTTGATTGGGTATGACAAGTGCTACGTTACTTCTCTACAACCGGGTTTAATAGTACATTTTATCTCTCAAAATTATTAGCGAACGAAAGGTTTTGACATATTTAATCAATTTATAAAATTTTAAGTTTAAATTTAATATAAATTTATTACATAAATTAAAAATTATTTTTAAATTTATAATAAATAAAAAATAATAATTTTAAATTAAAATTTCAAGAGAAAATAGCATGAGACATTTAACTTAAAGTCTCTAACAATATTTTGACTATCAAAATTATTATTTTTTTGTGTCACTTAATTTTGTCACTTAATAATAATACCTATGTTCACAAAAGAATGAGCCCAGGTATTCTTTTCCTTGT
>JAUMHB010024125.1:0-24743 GCA_032359685.1 Pittosporum tobira
TCCCGTCTTCGTTTAGCAGCGAACTCAAGGAAGTTACATATAAAAGATGCCGAGAATGCGCCGTTCTCTTTGCTAGAATGCCTTTTGAAAGAAGGGCTTGCTTCAGATCGGAATAGAATGCGAACAGAGCTTGTCTAGTTACTTCTATTAAAGTGATGGATTTAAATACCTGCCTAGTTCCCTGTCTTAGGCTGTTCGAGAATGCCCTCTTGCAGCAAGAGCTAAGCAGGAGATGAAATTCTCTTTCTTTAGAAGCAGTCTAACCATCTAGTAATAAAGCGGGAAGGACTCCCCATTGGAGGATAAAGTTAGCTAGTTCAAGCAAGGGCAAAAGCAGCAAATATTGAAATCTGGGATAGCGGATTTCACGGGTTCTAAAGCTCTAGAGCAAGTCAGTTTTGAAGCTATCCATATAGATCAAGGGATAATTACAGTGCTAAGTCCATATAGTATGAGTTCATAGCTAGGAAGCCAATCTAGGCTAGGAGTTGTTGATAGGTAATAGATTGCGGGTTAATAATAAGTGAATCCTCCTTTTTTTAAGTATGCCTGTTCCTCCAGCCTTTCTATGTTCTGTGTCACCGCGGGGTAAGCGCAGGAATATTTATTTAAAGCTGTATTAGGTGGTATATTTTTTTTAAGCTAGGGCCAGTTAGTTTTAAAGTCTTTCAAAAGCCGTATCTTACTCTATCGAATGCCCCTTTTGAAACCAGATCTTTTAGGAAAGCTAGCCGAGTAAAGCAAGTGGTCAAAAAGAATTCTTATTTGCTTTTCTATTTCCGGAGCACTCTCTCATCGTTAGACCTAGCAGGGAATGAAATGAAGGTATTCAAAAAACCATATGATGATAGGCTATTGACTCAAGCCTACCTTGGATAGCAGATTCTAGGTCCTAAGGATAGAGGCTAGCCAGTTCCCTTTTTGGGGGTTCAGTGCTAGGGGTTGAGTTCAAGTTGTAGTTGCGTTCCATGCATAGGATGTTATAGGTTACAGGTTCGATACATTTCCAGTGGAGTAGTACATTCCAGAAAGCCGACGCTTTCCTCTATCTAGAGAACAAGGTTCCAGTGGAGGCAATCTAGGCTCCCAACTCTATGGATTTTCCTTAGTTGCTCTTAATCCAGCTCTCAAGTTAGCTCAGGACGGGAGGCTATGAAATAGTTGAAAGCAGATGCTTAATTAGAGACAGTAGATCCAGTATCTCTCACAGATGAAAGAAAGAAGAAGAGCAGCAAACCATATACTTAGTAGGGGTCTCTACTGTGTTTTAGAAGACGTTCTAAGAGCTTATATTTATTATGCATAAGTTGCACAGCGGTTGTGTTCAGCAAGCAAGGAGTTTACCTGTTAGCCAGTGACTTGATTGAAGCTGTAGGCCTTGAAGCAGCCTGGTTTATGAGCTGATATAGAACCTATCTCTTTCCTTAGATGGAAGCCCGTGTGAGTAGCAGGGAAACGTCAGCTTGACTCAAATCTCTTTCTTCCTCCGAGCTAGGAAAGCTTGATCTTTCTAGGTGTAAAGACAGTTATCTCAGTTCTATTCGTTATCAAAGGTAGGACAGCCAGTAAGCATTAGTCCAGTTCGAAAGCTAGTTAGATGAGACAAGACAGTTATCCACAGTTAGTACAGCGAGTCAGGCGCAGGGAAGGTCTGGTGCTAAGCCTTTCCTCTAATTCGATTTCCTTCTCCTCTCATACTCACGTAACACTAAAACAAACTGCTATTTATATTATACATTGAAGTCAGTCCTTGAATTGAATCATTCTCTACCAAGATGAAGCTCAAAGAATATCCTTCGCAGCTGTCTTAAAAGCAGCACACACCTCAAAGAATATCCATGGAAGATAGAGGCTTAGTTACTTGACTGTTCTGCGGGAATGTACTGCTGCCGTAATCCTCTACTGGCAATACGGTTCAATTCCTTGGCTTTTGCAATGATGAGATCAACTAGGGAAAAGAAAACCAGAATCAAGAGAGAACCTTTCAATAGACTCCGAAAGAGGAGGTGATCAGCATTAATCTTAGCTAGGATTCCGAGGAATCATTCACCAGGTATGGCTTCCTATGCCCGCCGGTGAAAAGCTTTCCTGATCATAGAGCCAAACTGTGTCAGCCAGCCCTTTCCAGAGCATAGAGCCATCCACAGTGCAAAGTGCCTAGAAAGTTTGATTGTAAGTAAACTCGTTATCAGTCGCCGATGTCTCGGATAGTTAGACTAGCTCCGCCCTTGCAGGGTTGAAATAAGTCCCTTCCTCGGTCTATACCCAACGTTCAAAACTTTCCTGTCCAAAGTCACATAGGGGGCTTATTCTTTGCTGAGGAGGAGTTACTGATAATCTCCAAATCTTCCTTCTCTCGGCGGAAGGGGGGTATTCTATAGAGTCCCCACACCGGCTCGGCTTATTGGCGATAAGAGGAATAGAAGAACAAGAGGGGAAGCTGCTCTTTCGCTTCGTTCCCTCCACCGCAATAGAAATCGTATTCGTGAATAAATCTCCTTTGTTTGAATCCTATGGTATGGACTTTTTTTCGATAGCAGGACTCTCTTCTGTCCGTTTGAACTCTTGAGCAAGAGCTTCCGCAGGAGAACGGAATAGGCACCCATTAGTTCTGTCCCTTCGCACGACATCTATGAGCTCTCCGGGAAGTCTAGAAAGACTACCTGGGATTGCAGTCATAAGCTAAGCCATTCTTTCAAAGACCGGATCTGCCGGCTAGTCCGGAAAAAAGGCATAGCTTCATTGAATTCTGTGGGACTACGATTTCCTCCTTCACTAGTATAGTACTGGTACTCTATTGGAATTTGATTAAGAGGCCCTATCCCACCTGCTTTCTATTGAAGAATCTCAGAATTCTCCGTTGATACGACATGCTATTTTTTCCATTCATTCCCTTTCAGGATCAGTCCCTGGTCTTGCAAACTTTATTGATGGTATGGACTCTACCTCGAGCTACCTTCCCTTATTTAGGACAATAGAAAGACAAGGCTTTGACGAACAAGAATGTTCACCTATGGCATTAAGATCTCAATACGAGATTCAGACCAAACCCTCACTGCAGTGGCTTGTAGAGGAGAGGTCCATAATCTTACAGATGTTGATATCCTGTGCTTGGAAAAGGAAGTCACAGATGATGAAATTCAAAAAGCTTTTTTTGCTCTATAAAAAAGCCCTTTGAAAGCACCTGGTTGTGATGGTCTCCACGCTTTATTCTTTCAAAGTCAATGGGATACAGTTGGGGAGTCGGTTTGTCGTATGGTTAAAACGGTATTCACGGAGGGGTTTCCCCCAGCGGAACTGAATAAAACTTTACTTGTTCTCATTCCCAGTAAAACTTACAGTCACTTTAGGCCTATTAGCTTATGTAATGTGCTCTATAAACTTGTGATTGCTAACAGGTTGAAGCCTTTGATGGTGAAGCTCATTAGTCCGGTTCAAACGAGTTTCGTTCCTGGACGAAAGATTAATGAGAATATTCTCATTGCACAAGGGCAAACTCCCTTTGTCATTTACTGAAGCAGGAATAGAAAGGAATAGCCCTGCAAATGCTTGTAAATAAAGAAAGAAGCCTCACCGTCAGTCTTTGCTCTCTCTGGATCAGTAAGTCAGTCCCAGTAGTGGAGTAGTCCCACCCAGTAATAGCATAGTTCCAGTAGTGGGTCATCCATCGTAGTAAAGGAAAGGTGCGCAAATGCTTTTCAGCAGAAATAGAAGCAGGTAATTCAAGTGCTTTCCTTGAATTACCTGACATGCCGGGTAAGCCCCTTTCCCCGATCGCTTCGATACGACAGCAAGGTAAGGGTTCTTTGCTCGATATGATTCACCCGTGGTATTGGTAGTAGCATCAGTCTCTTTCCCTTCCCTCTGTATGAGTTGAGAGGCTGAGGAGAAGTCTACTAACTATTTTAATAAAGCTACTCTACCTGACGATTGTTGTCTTCATTCAATAATGCTTTGTTGCGCTGTGAGAAAAAGCTTAGCACACTAAGAGTAGACAGCATATGAGACGGAATGGTTCAAGCTCATCGAACTACCACACCAGGGTTCCAAACCTGCGTCTATAGGATGAAGTGAATGTATGTAAAGAGAAAGGCGAGTTGAGGATCGAAGGAGGAAGCCGAGACGTCAAGTTAAGATTCCAGCGGAGATGAAGACCATCAGACACCGATTCTGAGGATTCGGGACACAGTCCAAGAGAGAGATGGAGTCATCTGGTTGGAACACGACTTGGGAGACCTTTCTTGATGAGCAGCTCTACAGGTGTACGATAAAGACTATGAAGCGCTGGAAGAACACTGAAGGCAGGTCATCGATAGTTGACGACGGTGGACCTGGGGAGGAGGAGCACTTTACTTTAAGGCGTGCCCCAGCATTACCAGCATCTAGTCTTTAGACAAGCAATTATTGGAGCCGGCGTATGAGGCGCAAAAGGACAGATGGCATTACCAAGAACCGGAGATGGTGCGACTGATTATGAGAAAAGGCACGGAGGAGGCGTCGAAGATGATCGCAGTCGGGGCCAACTGGGACAGCAGACTGACCCTGGGGGGCACCATGAATAATTATTGCCTCAAGGAGTACACTGACAAATTCAGTCATCCTGGAAGAGAGAGTTTCACGTAGGATAATAAATAGAAATCCTCATGTTGGCCCCTAGAGCTTCCTGACTTCAAGAGAAAGAAGAAGAGGAACTATATCGATAAAGCGGTAGCTTCGAAAAGAATTGGATTTGCGAAGGAGGCCACCTACCAAACCATTATTCGGGTCTCTTTCAAAGGTAGAGGTCGGTCAAGAGAAGAGAGAGAGAGCTCTTAAACTTCGGAAAACCATTTCCGCCAGCACCAAAGAAAATTGCAGCAAGAAGGAAAGGAGAAGAGGTCCTTGATTGAAAATCGGTAAAGAGGCTTGACATTTCCCAAGGTTGGTTCGAATGCCGTTTGGGGAACGAAACCTAGACTAGAAGAGGAAAGTCGGATTTAGATCTCTGGAAGACATTTCAGCAAGCATTAAAGAAGCTGGACTGATAATCCTCAGCACATCTCAGAGTATTCGAAAGGACCAATTGAAGGCCCCGGGGCCGGAATCTTATTAAAAAAGAGCCTCACGCTCGAGCATCTGATCATCATTTTTGAAGAGAAGTCCCGATCTCCACCCAGGTGTCCATCCTACACCTAGGCCTTGACAAAAATTTCAGCAAAGCACGGGTCTCTTTATAGTGTTCAGGACTCGACCAACATACATCATGGATGAAAGCATTTATGTAGGTTAAGACATCGAGAAAATTCAGCTCACTTGAAGGTTCAGTTCATCATGCACCTAGGCCTCGGTCCAAATCATCTCTTGACAACTCCCAAGCAAGGAGAAGAGACTCAAAAAAAGAAGGATTCAATCCAGCAAGAGTTACAGGCTTACGTAGTACTAAACCAACAATCGAATAGGTACCACCCATGGGACAGCCCCTTCCCTGTACGGATATGGGCTCATGTAGTTAATTCAAGTCAAGGGTAAAGGTAAGTCTTTGATTATTCCTTCTGTCCCGCGCTTGACTGCTACCCTTAGCCTGTTCCCTCGGGAAGACCACACCAAAGAAGAAAGGCAAAACAGATAGGGTTGAAAGATATTATTCAAGTTAAGCCACAGACTTCTCCTCTGCCGTGCATTAATAAGAGAGGTAGTCTAACCCTACTATAACACAATCTTTCTTTCTCGCCTCATTCTGGGCTTGTACCCAGTACACTTCATACAAACCCAATCTCTTTGGACTAGGAGCTAACCCTGAATCAAAAGAAATCCACTGGCATATGGGCGCATACCTTGAATCTAGCCCGAACTGAGGACGTTGAAGTGAAGCCCGAGCGGGATGGTCCCGTCTTCGCTGTTCTAATAGGAATTGGAACTTAACTTACCCAGTAATAACAACCTTTCCTTGCTCAATGGAAGAAAAGAAGTTGACTGGATAGCTCCCTTACCTAACGAATCAATCAACCTGGACCTGGACTCCCCCTTGGGCAGGAAAGGCATTCTCAGGGCTAGAACGAAGGAAGACGGAAAGAAAAGAACCTTGACCTTGAACCTTGAACAATATATCTATGAGCTACTCATCTTATTTATTCAATACTGGATCGTGAGCTACCGTTCTAAAAGAAGTTCATTCCAGTATTAATAAATAAGCGGCTAAACTTGCCTTAACGGGAATTGATGAGAATGATGGATTTTGGGATAAGACTTACGCATCTTCCTCTGGACGTTCGGTTCGAGCTATTTCATAAATGGGTTCTTCTACTGCTTAGCAGTGGTAAGAAATTATACATTTTAGCTTTGCCGGGGTTGAACCCCTCTCTTCTAGTAGCCGCCCTTCCTCCAAGACTTGAATCAGGAATTTCTTTTCTCTACTATGCTGCCTTTGGCCCTGCGCCTGGTCTTTCTTCTTTATTGCCTTGGCCTTTCACCGGATATGGGATCGATCCCTTCCACCATTCCTCCAACGGATGCGGATGAATTAGCTGCCGTTATTCTTTCAAAATTTGCAGAGCTAACCCCTGAAGTGACTTCAGTCCCGTGTTAGAGCTAACTGCTGCTTCTTCTATTGCAAGTGCCGAGCAGGAATCACTGCTTATTCGACCGGTAATGCCGTATGCCCCTGGTAAAACCGAACCACGCTAATTCAATCTAATGGGCCTACCCTCCCCCCGAGCTGCTTTGAGAGCCGGGAAAGAAAAATCCCAGTCGCATTTGCTTCAGAAAAGAGAAGATCGGAGTCGTGAACAGGAAAAGCGAAGACCGTTAATGCCTACTCCCGGCTATGAAAACCAATCCACCCAAGGCAAGGAGAAAGACAGCTGAACAAGACCATGCGGATAAGAGAAGAGTTGTGATTAGATTAGCACTTTCTCTTCCAGATCACCTAATAGACTGGCCTTACTTAGTGACTCTCCCCAGGAAGAGAAGGGGGAAGTCGAAAGAGAACTTACAGGCTTTCCTCAAAGCTCACAGCTAGTCCTCTTTATTTAATCAAATTCCCAAGCAGGCGGATTAGAAGGTAAGGTGCCAAGGTCAAGGCTAAGCTTAGTCGAATTCTTCCCCTAGGTGAACTACCTTTCGCTTTCGAGAAGACAGTGAAAGCAGAAGACTAACTTGAGGATGTCACGTGGAAGCTTTCCTAAATCCATTTTTCGGAGCCGGGATCAAAACGACTTAGTTAAGTAAGGATATACCACCAAACCTGAGCCTTCCCAAATTCAACAGATTCCACTATAGCAACTCAACTCTTCAGATCAGGAATCGCCTTTCTTATCTATTTTATTTCACGCCCTGAGCCTGAGCTAACTCATTTATCTTTCGACTGGAACTCCTTAATCAGTTAATCCGGAAGTGACTTCGATACCTTTCCAAGAATCAGGATCTGCCTTACTTAAGCCCCGACTTCGCTACACTTGCTTCTAGAAGGAAGTTCCCAGTCGAAGGCTCAGGAAGTCAGTTGAATTTGGCGGTCCAAAGGAAAGCAGTCTAGCAGTCAAGTCACGAAGAAAGTCACACCGATACCGCTACTTTATGCTTACCATGCCTAGCTCCACGCTAATGAAGTCACTTGGTCCTTACCAGAGTAGAGACTCCGCCTAGGGAGTTGCCCACCCTATCTCTATTCTATCTCTTTCACCGAAACCAAGGTAAACCGAAACCCAGACATAGAACTCCGTGAACGGGATCCACTACTTCTTTATTTATGATACCACCAAAGTCAACTGAAACTGATTCCACTTGAGAGCGGCATCCATCCCCGTGGTTATTTCGACAAGAAGGTATTCTAATTCTATAGCACCGTCTTCTTCCTGAAAGGGATTGTGAACAAGAAAGGAAGTTAGGCCTTTTCCTAAAGCCCCAACCACCAAGAGCTGATTCTCGGCTTGGCTACGCTATTCTATTAAGGTTTCGCATCTCTCAAGCCCGGGTTGCCTACTGACTTGGCTTCGTTCACTCAACAATCATGGAATCCGGATCCGGAAGTGAATGAACCCCCTTTTGAGCTAACTGCATCGGTTATGCCGACAACAACATATTCTCTAGAAAAAGAAAGCACTGACCTAGACTAGACCTCTTATACCGGGAAATCCCGAGCCCCCATTTGAGAAAGTTTAGCTATGCCCACACCGGAAAGAAGTCTTTTCAAGAAGAAAGGCACAGTCACACTGCTAATAGGCGGAAGAAGAGATTCCCAGCTACTGACTCTAATAAGACTAATAGGCGTAGCGCAGAAAGAAGGTCAACCTCACCCCAGGTAATCACAGCTTTCTTCCCCTCAGGTCAAAGAGTAAGAACTCGCTTTCGAGCTAACCTTACATGGGGCTACCTGCCAACAAGCAAGAAGAGTTCTCATTGACGGCTAACTAAGCAACAGATAGAAATGGCGGAAATTTGAATATAGGAAAGTACGCCCTCTCCCCTGTCAACTTCGAAACCAGTATAGTATCCAAAACTTTTGGACGTGTCCCGTCCGAGCCAAAGAGCTGACTCCCTCCAAAGAGTCCCGACAAATGATGAGTGAGACGAGATGAAGCATGAAGAAACCATGAAACACTTGGTTTCCACTGGGGTTGTAGATGGAGCGAGCCGACCTGTTATGAAAGAGAAGGGATGAATAGTAAGAAAAGAGCTCCAGTATAAAGATCTTTGTTCGTGCGTAAACCAAACCATTTGTATACCACCCCCTGAATAGGACTTCGGCAGTGCTAAGATCTTGTCATAGGAGGAAAGGGGAGAAAGGTCGCTGTATAGGCTGAGAAAAAGACGGGCGGCGGCTCCCCCTAGACCCCTTAACTAATGGGTCTGCTCATCGAGCTTACTTTCATCCTAATCAGAGTGGAATCGTCAATAAATAGACAGGTGCTTCTTCGTATAGAAAGACAGCAAACGTAGGAGCCTCAGTGGACAAGGCAGGGCGCCGAAACGCGTCAGGAATAGGCTTAGTATTAGTCCAAGTTTGATCTTTTGATTCATCGAGATTAGGTTGGTGTTAAGTGTACCCATAGAACGGTACAATACGAGAATTTCAAGGAACTGTATTTCTTCCGGAAGTTAGTTGATCAAGAAAGCTAGGCCCAGGAGCTCATAGAGCCGGTAACCCTTTGCCCCTTATTAGTAAAGGCCTTTCGGACTTATGAAGAAAGGCAGGTCCTGCGGATCTTCTCTTGTGCGAGATTTGCTTCGAGAAACCAACGCCCAATAGAGCTTAGCTTTGTAGTAGTTGTAGACCGAAATGGTCTCGCGAAGCCGGTCCCCGTTTGGCCTAAGAAGCTTTTCTCAAGCTTGATAAGCTGCAAGACTTCCTGAAGTAAGGGAAAGCTAGAACTCTAGTTACCCTTTTCCGTTCCTTCATTAGGGGAAGAAAGTGCGAACGGATAGTTCCAACAGTAAGGAAGGCTTTTTTAGTTAATATCCGTTATAAGACTCAGAAAGCAACGGAACCTCCTCGCAAAGGAGACGCTCATTTCGACCTAACTACTCTCACCCTGTCGAGGCCCGAGTAAGGGTTTTGGCGGGGAAGGAACTTGTTAAGCCATAGAGTCTTGTTATTCCCGTCCGCCGCGCGCACCTCATTCATTTTCATGAATGTCGTAAGTGAAAGGTGTTGTTAACATAAAGTTGTTTGATTTGCCAGCCTTGGCCTAGAGCAATGAAGAGGACTGTTCGTATAGTATTTGACAACCGGCTCATAAACATGCCATTAAACGCTAAGCTAAGAAAACAGCCTTCTCGGGGGAAGCGCCTCTGTCTCTGTAGGCTGCTAGTGGGCAGTTCGAGCTGTGTTAGGGCTTATGTATTTGCCTCGCGCTACCTCCTCTGCTTGGCCGTTTTCGCCCTTCTGGGAGGGTGGGCTTAGCTTTAGCTTGTCGCGCTAAAAGAAGTAGCATGCCAGCTTTTCACGCTTTTTAGTAAAACCTGTGGATCTTCTTTCACGAAAGGAAGTAGGTGTAAAAGCTCCCACCTTTACGCCTTGGCTCTAACAGCATAATATCCATACCTTCCCTCCGTATCCGAGGTGGGCTCTTGAAAGAGCTCCCTCGGCAGCGCAGTAAACATACGTATTTTTGGTTATGTATTTCTTGTATGTCGATTTAGTAAACCAATGCCTTAAGCCACTCAGCCATCCCTCCTCTGGTTATGTATTTCTTCTTTATGTGTATGAGCCCGGGGAATTCCTTTACCGATGGCTGCAATTGACGGCCGGAGCTCATCCGCCACGAGCTCTTTCCCGCTCCTCTTCCTGCACTCCTAAGGGTCGATTGAGAATTTAAGGGCTTTGCCTTTCTTGGCTGACCCGCACATCACCGAACCAGGAGCTACCCAAGAGTTCATTCCTGTCCTCCTGTCCCTGAAAGATGTAGCTATCCGCCTTTCCGGAGTCAACGGGGATACAACTCCCATTCTTGCAAACAAAACAGACCGACCTTCTCCCTCTTGGAAACTGGCTAATCAAAAGGGGGCACCTTTTCCATCTTACTTAACTTCTCTTTGCAATTTTCCGCTTTCTTGCCAGAAGCTCGTTGCCAGGATAGATCGAATGTTTTCTAATTCTTATTCATAATTTTGTGCATTCCGAACCAGCCGAGAAGAGAAGAGAAGAAAAAGAAAGGAATTAGTATGCAAGCTTCAGGGAAAGATTTGATAACTATTATCAGGGAGCAAGATACGACTCTCAAGAGGAAGGATTTGAATGCATGCTATGTATTGAATTGAGTATTGAATGGAAGCGGTTTAGGTACCAGATGACGAGAAAGTCCTAACTTAACTAACGTAATGGGTTGTGTACCGGTTGAGGAGTAGGACCCGGCCGCGAGGATGAAAGCTTAGTACTTTCTATACGTCAATAGGACTTCCTCTTTCTATATGAATAAGCACAAGTTTCCCTTTTTTGAATGAGAATTAGCTGAACCGCGCGTCGGAAGTCTCTCAGGCTAGGCCTTACATCCTGATCCAAGCAAGTCAAGCTGATCGTGAATCAAATCAATCTCTTTCGGGAGAGTGGTACGACTCATTCGGAGACTGTTCCCTCACTCCTACTTAAGAGAGTGCACAATGAGTACCTTCGCTCTTCACACCCCTAAGGGGAGACTCTACAGCTACTCGATAAAGGAAGGAAAGAGAAAGAATAAGAGTGACTTTCATTTCATATTAAAGAAATCCATTCCTTCTCCTTGTTGTCCGGGGGTTTCGCTTAAGGGTTAGTTAATGAGCTAGTTTAGTGTATGTGTTATGGTTGAGGGAAGCTTCTTATATAGTCTTGGTTCTTTTCACGATGGCCATACTATTCTAAAGAGCTTAGCTAATCTTGTTGGTTTGAAGTTACTATAGAGGTTCTTTTTGTTCGTAGGTGCGTCCCGTATGGTATCGTATCGATGATCTTACAAGATGGCAGATAAGAAGGTTAGGACAGATGAAATAGTGACGGATATGATTAGGACGGATACTCGCTTCTTGTGTGCAGCTTATCCCACCTTTCGGCTCATGATGCTAGGATTTCCTGAGACTCAACCAGTCTTGTCTCAACAATCGAAAGACTGGATTGATCGCTTCAGCCTTTCCTGCATATATTACTATTAACAAAATACTCCCTGCAGGAAGGGTTGTCAGCTCCCAAGTCGAATTCGGGTATTCCCTATGGTAAGCAGTCCACTTTGCAGTAAAGAAGGGAGTCGGCTTACTAAGTATACCTTATCACTGAGTCTTGGGGTGAACCGGAATGAGGCCTCGGCTAAGCCGGATAGGCAGGAATGGAGCAAGGTATGCCAACTCAAAAGAGACCCGAGATCTTCTATTAATCCTGGTTGTAGTTTATCGCTATCTTTCCATTGTTTTCCTTTCGCTAAGCCGAAGTACTAGCGGTAAGACAATCAAATAAATACTTCTCTCCGAACCAAGCGAACCTATGCGAAAGGGTACCAGCGCTTACTTTGGTGATAGACTCCGAGCTGCTACGATCACTCACGTACCAGCTCATTCCCTGACTTGCTTTCCTCCATCTGAGTTTTAGGCCTCAATTTGACCCGTCTTAACGGATTGGCTATAGCCAGATTCCGAGAATTCAAATTCAACCTAGGAAAATTTGACCTTCGATTTCTTTCCGAAGACTTTGTTCGTACTTCTGCTATTCCAGAAGTTAGTTTAGAAAAAAGGCCAATCATCTTGAAATACTTAGCCGAATCAAAGAGCAATTCAAATGAGATGAGAGAAAATAAGGATGCCATTTTAGAGATCCTTTCCAGCCATACAGGGAGACCCCTCTCAAACCTTCCACTTCTGGGAATTCTCTCTTATCTTACGCAATTTATTCTCAATCGAAAGGAAGACTACCGATTCCCTGCACAAGACTGAAGAATCACATGCAGATTTCGATGCCTCATCGTAAGGAAGGAGCAAGGAAGAGATGGACATTCGCCAAAGAGGTGCAAGCTAGAGTTAGCAAGCTCGGATGCCATTGGAGATGCTTTAAGAGAAGCGTAAGACTACCAAAGAAGGTAAATCAATCAGACCTCTACAGAGGACTAGAGCCACACTTAGATGGCTTACAATGGGAGACCAGAAAGCAGCCTCAGACAGGCCCTCAGGGACAAGAAGGATGGGCAATGAGAAGGAATTAGATGACTACAAGCAAGGAAAGTAAGATAGCTTACTCATTCATCGGTAGTCTTCAACTGAAAGGAAATTCTGAGAAAAGATGGCCAACGAAAAATGCGGATTCGACGAAAAAGTGCTGCTACGAATACACAAATTACGAATCAGAGACTGGCGATAGGCTGATGGAAACTCCAAGATTGGTTGGTTTACAAGGGGCGCTTAACTGACCGGAAAGAGTGCGCTAGTTCGGTGGGGTGCCTGGGTACGGGTATATATCTGGATCAGAAACCTCACTCACTTTAGAACCCACTGCTGAATCAACGGAGAGAAGGTGATATGATTTTGGAATTGATCTCTATCTGCCCCTACTTGTGATGCATCACCTACTCGGGTAAGCCCATAGGAAAGAAGATCGAGCAAGAGATTCGCCAAAGATCAACAAGCCAGGACTCATAGAGGATCTCGGTCTCGAACAAGAGGCATCACTCCATTCCGCAAGGGGATGGTCGGACTCGGAAAGCAGCCAAGCAAAGAAACGAAGGAGGAAGCTCATGCCCGGCTAAATGAATTTCATTTAGTTCCCGGCTCGAAGGGGTGGGGTTATGGGAGCGAAGGGGGAATCGATCGGGGGTTCGGGGTGTCCCCATCATGCTACGGGAGAGGCAATGAAAGAATATATCCTTGCTTTTGGTCTTGCTCTTGTGCTTTCATAGGGAGACAGGAATCGTTCCAACCTCTTTCAATTGGTCGAGAATCCCCAGATGTCTTTATGAGAGGAGGAGGCATGCCATTTGAGATGTACAGACAAAGAGGGTCTTTTACTACCTTTTATTAATAGATCCAGGTCTCTTAGAGCCTTTATCTCAACAACGTCCAGTACAGGGAAGGGCCAGCTATGTATAGCCTAAAAACCCCAACCCCGACTTTAAGAGGAAAGCACAAATCCCCTTTTCGTTTAGCCGATATCTCTTGAAGTATTTGTTTTGAAAAGCCTTATTAATTTAATAAGCCACTCTTCCTTATTTTGCTGCCTAGTTTCAAGCTTCTTAGATCTACCTCGCTTCATTCCCTGTCGGAATGGTGACTGGGAAGGGAAGCACAGCAATAACGCCTTTTTCCTTTTTTCTCCCGATTAGACGAAAGACGTGTTGGGGCTGTATCCGAAACATTTTTGAACAGCCGGCCCGACAACCAAGCCTATAACCGGCAATAAGAGGTCAAGTTGAGACATACAAAGGCGCCAGTGAAGAGCTTAAAATCAGTACAAGGGCTGCTATTGAAGGGATGAAATCTCCCAATCAAGGACTGCTTAGGTCCCTTCTAGTCCGTCCTGTATTTTAGTATGATCGACGTATTGTATTTTACCTATACGGGCATATGTTCGACTTCCTGATCAAGGGCATCCGTCCACAAATTCTTTTATGTAAATATAGATATTCCCTACTTTTCATACCATGGGAAATCCACTCGGACGAAGACATAGATGATAGGATTATTTGAGAGAAGAGCCGTGCCCTACCTATTCTACAAAACCTTATCCTAGTTTTGACTTTCTTTTTATATATATAAGAATTCATCAACGGATTCTGCTTCCACTGCCTTAGTGCTAATTACAAACTAATTATCCTCATCCCAAAACCCCTTACAAAGAAAGGTAGGCGTGCAATAAGAGAAAGCTTACCTTGCCCCGAGAGAGACCATAGGATAAAGTAAGCGTGCAAGAGCTAGAGAATCCCGGGGTATAGTGAGAGACCTGGTGCAAGCTTTTAGAGTATGGCTATCAGTCCCAAGTTTAAGCTAATCACTCGTAAGGTTATGTAGTCCGCCTATAGCCCAGCCTTTAAGCATCAACAGAAGATCCAGCGGGATAGTCGTTCTCTGTATCCAAATGCTAGAGTAGGAGAGGAGTAAGCTAACCTTATCCAACCTTTGTATCCGTAAATCCCTATATAGCCTACCAGCGTTGTACCCTTTTGCGAGCAAGTCAGCCTCTATTTATTAAACCCTTTCTAGAGTCACCAGCTAATCCTAAAATCCCTGGTGCGTAAGCAAGCTACCCTTTAGTAGTCAGCAACCCTCCTAAGCCTTGTTTTTAGGAGTAACCTGGGATCTTTTTAAGCTCGTTATAGGAAGACGCGCTATATGAGTAATCTATCCTAGTAGACATTATACTAGGAAGCTCCTGAGTCAACCTCTAATCTATAAGCCAGTCAGCGGGATATATGAATATGAACTTCTCTAAGAGAACAGTTCAACGGGTTTAATTGAATTCCGTTATCTGATCAGATTAGATATTATCTAAGACTGTATAATAGAGACCTAACTAACTGGATTGCTAGCAGTGATCATACCCGATGATGTGAACCCGATTGAATCAGCTCTTGTGATCATATCCCATGCTATCAATGGGAGTGAAGCTTTAAGTAAATACTATCCATCAACATAAAAGTGAAAGGAGCCCGCTAACTACTGCACTTCCTAATGTGATATTGAGTTTTGCCTAAACTTGCCCGCCCATACTCTTAACTTTTCGCTTAAGCTCTCAGACTAGAGCTATTCTCACTAAACCGAAAATTCTAATATACCCCTCTCTCCTCTCTCCTCAATGGCTAAATACCAAAGCTAACCTTAAATGGGTTAAAGACCGAGCCAGAACAGGAGCTTAGCCTCAATCTTAGATAGGAGATTACCCATAACAACTCAACTACGTCGAGCCTTGCCTTGAACAAGCCAATCAACCTCAATCCTAGGAAATGATTTCAGGTGAAGCTCACCCCTCTTGTTCTCATCTTAAGGGAAGGCCCAGGCGCAGAAGGAAGACTCTTTGATCGGGTAGTTCCTGTTCTCAGTCATCTTAGGTGCGGTTGGCCAATTAATGACTTAAATTTATAGCGCGAGCCCCACTCATACAAGTAGGGGAAAACTCTAGTTCAACTGTTTTTTTATTCAGATTCAGAATTGGCTGGGGCCTTAACCGTAGCTTTAGGGCCAAAAGGCCATAGATAGGCTTTTGGCTGGGGGTAGCTATGGCAAGGGTAGTTTCCTCGGAAAAAGGAGGGGAAGCCCCGACTTTCCAATAAGGCCCGGGGGAATGAAAACACTCAACCGATGGGGGGAGGAATGAACAGCAGCTCTAGGGGATAAATGTGGATATCCAGTGGCAACTGAGCAGGAGCAGCTCTACCCGCACATAGCTAAATATCCCCCTTCCACGCCACCCAGTTGGTGAGCTCCGCCCTTAAGGGAGCCCATCCGCTTATATTATAAGGGCGGCCAATATTGGATAGTCAACTAGCGCACAGGGTAACTCGAATATCAAATATAAGAATAGCAGCCCCGGTCTCAAAAACAAGCATGGAAACAGCAGTCAATCAGAAAGAGAAGTTGAAGTTAGCTTTCAGCTGTTCAACCACTAAAGACTAAAGTGGGTGAAGCATAGTTTCGTCCGTCCCTCTCGCTTTCAGCGCGGGATAGAGTTATCAGTACGTGCGACACCAACTCTTTCGTTTTCACTTCTTTTTTATACATATATAGATCAATTCCTACCATATTTCGTTACTTTATCCCGAAAAAGGGGAGCTGCTGGGCTCCTTCCTGTTTTATTAGCATCAAACCCACTCAACAGGATATTCCATAAGCACTCCGGAAGGTATAGTGTGAAGGAAAGTAGGTCCCTTACATGAGAGTTTGCGAACACGGGGGGCTTATGCTCCTGCTGCTCATATGGAACAGGTTGGCCCCCAAAAGCCCCAAGGGAACGAGCGAAAGGGCTGCTTGCCGGAACAGCAGATCGAGCAGCCTATTATTTCTTAAATTTCTGCCCCAACTATTCCAAAAAGGGTAACAAATGGGTCTAATTCTGAGACAAAAGTAATTTAACATCCCTGATTCGGAAACTGCTGCAGTGGGAACTCTACTTGCCATTCCTCCTTCCGAAGTGAAAGTTTTCATTCTCCCCTTGGCCCAGTTGAAAAGCCTAACCCCAGGTGAAGTACCTGATTCTGAAGTGAAAGTAAGGAATTGCCCTGTCTGATTCGTAAAGCTTTCGGAGAAGGAGGGGAGATCCGCGGAGGTAGAATTCTGAATACGGGTACGAAGGGTCATCCAGAAGCGCTGGAAGGGCTGGAGGAAGGGGACGAACCGCATCGATTGAGTTATATCCGGCAGGCTAACACCCACGTACCTAGAAAGGAAGGGGAAAGTCTTACCTTTTGGAAACATAAGGCGCATCAGAAAGGAATCCGGATATATTTAGATAGCCAGATTCACGAGCTGAGGACTAAGTCGAAGTGAAAGTCTGTGCCATTGTTAGTGCCAAGACCCTAGAATAGTGAACACCAAGTGAAGAGCCACCCTCCGGGAACGTCGAGAAGGGGGACGAACCGCTTTGATTGGATCCGATCTGGTAGACAGAGACGAAGACAAGGATGAATAATCTGAAGAAGGCTATGCCGAATCCGAGGGAAGAAGAAGACTACGAAGAAGGAAGCCGATGCCTAGGCCGAGGCTGGTGCCTAATTCTATGCTTGAAGCCTAAGCTAGAGCTGGAGCTGAAGCCTAATTATAAGTTTCATCTAAAGCTGAAGTTAGGGCTGGAGCCTGAGTTGGTGTTGATGTCCTAGAGTAGCGAAACTACAAGTGAAGGGGCGCTATCCGGAACCCTTAAGGTCGGGGACAATCTGCTTCGATTGGGCCTTGCAGGCAGACAGGCTAACTTGTGGAGACGAAATGGAATTCTATAAGAATGTCGAGTCCCGAGGGTCTGCAAGAGGCTGAGCTAACAAGCTGGCTGAATATATCATGGGGATGCCCGATTTGCGATTGAGCTAGCCGATAAGTATGATCTCTCCGGTCTGGCATGAGCCACTCCATTCCTACTTCCACTCAACAAAAAAGATAGGATTCTTGGGCTCTACCTCCAGAGTGCGTACGGCTATTTCAGACCAAAGGGGGCCAAGGGGGATCCCATAAATAATAAGTAAGAGAAGTAACCCGGGCTATGAGCTATTTCGTCGTTTTCTTGCCGGAGTTCGCTAGCCGTTCAATCCGATCTTCCCTTCGCATGGCAGAAGAGCGCGGCTCGAGACTACTCTTTCAATTCAAAATGAAAGGCAAGCAGGAATTTAATCCACTCATGGGCCAGCTGCATAATCACGTATGTAAGCAAGTGATCCTCAAGTACGAAAGTGACCATCTGTCTGTTAAGGACTCTAGGGAATTTAGTAGTTCCTGTTCTTAGTTCCTGGAAAGTGCTGTATAGCCGAAAGTGCGGTTTATCGAAAGCGGGAAGGAAGGAAAACAGAAAATACAGATTTCTAAAGTACTTTTGAAGTTCTTAAAGATGTAGTAAATTAATCAAAAGATTGATACAACAGATAAATACAAGAAAAGAGAAGATTTCACAGCTATATAAGTATGAAAAAACTTTTTTTCAATTTGACTTTGATTAATGAAAACAGAAAATACAGATTTCACAGCTATATGAAATGCAACTTTACTAAAGGTTATGCAGGCGGGTGTTCATTTGCAGTTGCTGGTCGGGGCCGTGGGGATGGAAAGAAAGATGAATAGTTTGGTTCATTAGATACTGAGAAAGACTTTATCCTTATAAGTGGGATTCCCAGCTATCCTTCCATGACAGAAGACCGGTTTGCCTTGCTTGGCTCCTTTGCTTCCTGTTTGCTTGCAACCGTTGGACAGCTACTGGATTCTCTCTCAGGAAAAGGAATTCTTCCGCAGCTAGACAGTAAGATGAACTTGCGAGCAGATATGAGAAGAGCAAGGACTTTAGGGTTCCAAACCTGCCTTAGTCTCAAATAGGGCGCAAGCTAGGGACATTACTATATGAATGAGACTTCATCCTTATTACATTACAAGCGAGACTTCAAATTCCGCTAGCTTTTCGCTCCTCTCCTTTCAGTCGAGCTGCTTTCGCTCCTACGATAGATGATTATTCAATGCCATCTTCTTTTACTAAAGAACCTGCTCTTCGTACAAAAACTATGGCAGTTCTAAGCCTTAGGTCAATCCCTTCTTCTTCAATAGCTCCCTATTCTCTAGCAGCCCCTTCTTTCACAGCTGCTTCTCAAGCACTTGCCATTGTCTGGCAATTTGCCTTGCCCGATTCTTCGATTATTGGCGCATCCATTCCTTGCCTTTGCTCTCATTGCTGCTTGAAGGCAAGTCAGGTAAGGTAAATCCCCCTTGAAATGGAAAGTAAGTAGTCAATGTCGGGGCGGAAAGCTACTCTTATTACACTTATTTAAGCGCTATGCACCGCTCCGTGGGCTCAGTCTTTCTGGCTTGCTAAACCTAGATTCTTGCTAAAGAGTTCCTTCTTCTTCTCTTCTCTCTTTATGCTCGAAATCGTCTTCTATCGACATCGTCTGCTTACTCTTATCGTACGCTCTTCTTACCCAAAATAATTCAAAAATCGTCTGGTACTTTGTCCGCTCTCCCTTTCCTGGTGAAGGAGAGAGAGTTTGACAAGCTGATGCAGCTAAGAAAGAAAGTCTGGTTGAAAGCAGGATGACGACTATTTGAACTAGTTGAAAAGGCTTGATTGACCCTTGGGATTGAATCTGGCTAGGGCGCCCTCGTAAGACAAGACGTTCACTTCTTTCTTTTTGTCCAGAAAGCATTTCCCGGGCGTAAGCACAAACTACAACTCGAATCGGGGGTTTAGGGCAGAGACCGATCATTAGTTGGGAATTGAGGATCAGCTCCTTATTTTCTTCAAGAAACCCTCTTCCTTTGATAGGGAAGCTGATTGAAGGACCGGAGCATCTTTCAGTTTTGTTATAGTAATCTTATAGCCCTAGATCTGATCCTGTGTTTTATTTATCGTTGAGTGATGACAGATGGTAAGTACGTCCTCTGAATCCACTTTTCGTTTTCAGTGAGGTTTGGTCCTACAAGCCCTTTTTCCGATAAAAGATCGAAAGCTTTCCCTTTCTCGTTAAGAGATCAATGACCTCCACACTTGAATTCTTACTTTCAAAATGGCTACAGAGAGAGAAGAAATCCAACCTGTCTCCGCTTTTCTTTTGTTTTGTTGGTATGCCGATAGTCGGAGTGCTGGACTTACATACGTTATTTCCTACAAGCCTATGGATACTGGCTAGAGGATAGTACCTTGGACTGAGAGAGAGACTTTTTAGAAAAAGAAGCCCGCTTACCCACTCTTCTTTCCCCCTATCGCTAGGGGCCTCGCCTTGGAAAAAAGGCTACATTCGATTTGGAATAGATCTGTCAAAGGCCTACTTTCACTAAATAAAAAATCGACCAAATAAGGAAGATTGTTTTCCCCAACGACAAACGAACGAGAGATCCAATCGTCAAAATCAAGAAAATAAAAAGGCCATCATTCATCCTCTTCCCACATGATGGAATAGAGTCGTTCTCTTTCCTTAACTGTATTGAAAGGAAAGGAACTTGATAGAAAGAAAGTATATGCCCTTCTCCCTATAATGCCGATCCTATTCACCCCTAGATTCCTTTCATTTACAGGAAAGGGCGAGGTGAATTCAATGGTTGAGCCTGAGAGTGCTGATCGCGATGCTTTGCGTCACAATTGGCAGAAGGCAGCAGATGTTGCTGATAAACATATCCAAGCTTCGAAGAAAATGCCGCCCGGGTCTTCTAAGGAGACTCAACGGGCAAAGAAAGCACAGTGACGGCCTGAGCCGAGCGTGACTGGCTGCAAGAGTAGATCGAGTCAGTTATCTAAAGGTGTGGTTAGTCGTGCAAACAATTCTGTTCAGCATAGACCGAAAGGGCCCATATCTGCCAAGGGTTCTCAAAGCCAAGGTTTTGTCATTCAGTCGCCTTCCAGACAAGGAAAGCGAGGGAAAGCCCTTTCCAGATGAGAATAAGCTATCTTTCATGAATCCTACTTTCGAAAAATGGGATCCTGACCCTAGCAATCAGGTAGCGGGGGTAGGAGTGACTTGAGCGGCACGAGATAAAGCTGGGTTTTCATCTTATTCGACGAAAAATGATATGGAAATGGTTTTTTATGAAGTTCAGGAATCTGAACCTAGTGATGATCAGACCCTGCGGTCTTTATGTGTTCTTTGATTTCACAATTCTGTTTAATGGTTAATCTAATCAGTTGGAATGAGCGGGGTGCCGCATATAGGGATTTGTTGCCGACGCTGAGAAATTGGGTTAGGGACCATAATGTGCATTTTCTTGTTCTACTAGAACCGATCATTTCTGGCCTATTAGTAAGGGCTGATAGAGTGGTTCGTAGAATTGGTTTGCCATTTCCATAACTGGTTGAGGGTGGAAGCTTCAGGCTGTTCTGGTGGCATCTGGATCCTTTGGCGTACTGAAGTGGTGAACTTGGAAATTCTTGCTTTTTATTCTCTTATTTAAAGGAGTCCATGCTTTGGTGTCCATAGATGGGTGCTTGGAATGGCTACTGACAGCGGTTTATGGGGATCCTCGGCCAATAGCGAAGGAATTTGCTGGTTGATCTGTGATCCGAGGAGGGGACTGAAGCTTGCGTGTTTTTTTGCTTAGCAGCCTTTAGTCGGGGTACCACCTCTTGGCTTGGCCCCTGATTCACTCTTCCGTCTACTACAGAAATGTCTTAGAAGAAGATCCGCACGCAGAGTCTTCTTCTCTTTATCCTCCTTCTCCTGCGCGATTGGCATTTGCCTCAGCTTGATGAACGTTCAAGACATTGCCATTCCCTTTGATTCTCTTTTGTTGGCCCTTTCTTCATAGGCACTTCGATTAGTAATCTTGGTGACTTTTCCGGCTACAGACGGTTCTGGCTCATGTCCGGGACTGTCATCCTCTCATAAAGACATCTGGGGATAACAAAAAAGATCCCCTTTTCCCTACTCAATCACCATTGCTGAAGTTATGCCAATTCCTGATTGAATGGAAATGTCGGTCTATCAGTGAATTTGAGGTTCCATCTCTTCATTCAGAATGGGATTTCCTTTTCGTTCATTCATCCATAGGTCACTATGCCCCCGTTCGTTTTCTGCTTGATTGAAAAGAGGTCGGTGTCAGCTTCCGAGAAAGAAGGTGATACCACCTAATGGCTGCTTTTATCCATCCCTCTCTATTAGTACGAGTTGTCAATCCCTCCAAATCTTCTTTGATCACTACTCAACGGAGCTAGCCCCTCTCTGGTGTAATGCCTCCCCTTGAATGCTTTCAGTCTGCAAGGTATGTTCGATTGGGCGGGAATCTTGATCTCTCAATCGACCGTGAGCACAAGCCGGAAACCACAACTCCACTTGACGGCGTTGATCCATCTCTTGAAATAGGATGCATAGAATTTCCTGTTTGAAGGATATGCCTAGCCTGAAGCTCAAGTCATGCTTCCTGGCCTTGTGTCCTCTCTTCATATCCCCCGCTAGGACTCGTCTAATCGGAAGCGTCTTTTTGTTTTCTTTTTCTTCTTCTGGAACTGGCTAGCACCTTTGCTGAACTTCATAGTCGTAGTCTAGCCCTCCCCTCAACCGTACCGTTTGGGGCGCTCACGTTGTATTTCGCTTCGAGTGCTGAAACAACGGCTTTAGAGGACTTTGCTTTGTCTGCCTTTCTTCTCCTTTTCAGCATTGGACGCTATGTCGTTTAAATCATCCACACATATCCACGATAGAGTATTAAAAAGACTGCGATTAGCCAAGTTTTACCAGAAAAGACCCCTTTCCATTACTATTAAGGCATCTGGGTTACCATATATGAAGGACAATTTCCAAACGGATGGATCGTTCCCTTGATGAATTTGCACATCCACAAAGTTCTGTGATGCTTCACTTATATCAATATTGAGGCTAGCCTGCCAGAGGACATACCACCCGACAGCCCAATTGGTTCAATAACAAGAGCCTTTTCATACCAGAGTCTCCATCTTATTCTCTCCACGCCAGAAGCTTTCATTCGAGTTTCCAGAAGACAAATGATCTGGGGTCTGTATTGGGGGAACTAATGTCCCTTAGATTCTGAACTGTCAGGGTAGTCTGGTAAGAGTTCAATAGTTCAACTTTCCAACCAACCTCCTGTATCTCCCTGGATCTGCTAAGAACTCATCCTGATCAGCTATCAGTTTAGTATTAAGATCCATAGGTGTATAGACTTTCTGTATCCCAACATCCCTGTCTCATTAAGCAGGTCAAGAACATACTTTCTCTGAGTGTCCTCCTCCCTGGCGATATTAGCTCTTTTAGTCCCATATATGGTGGAGTACTTTTTCTTTTCTTGTCTTATTTTTCTCCCATCGATTCCTTTCCTTGATAGGAAGGGGCGAACCGTGAGGTCTAAAGTCTTATATCTTATGGTTTTGATAGAGGAGCGAGTTTACCGAGCCGAAGCGTTTTACCACGCCTGCTTTGGTTACTACTCTACCCACACGGGTCTGATCAAGCCTACGCGAAATCACAAGGAAATCAGTACCGGACACTCCACCAAGGAGTTCAGGCTCACCATGAAGCGAACCTGAACTCGGTCCCGTCCAGGATTGGCACCTGGAAATCGAGCCCCTTCAGTGCAAACATATCATGGATCTTCCATAGCAAGCTGAAGCGAACTAACTCAACATCAGTTCGCTCGACTTTCCACTTCCGAACTACAATAGGCGCACGTAAGAACTCCTCAATAGACACTCATGGATCCATGGCGGTAGACCAGTACCAACGACAGTACTGTAGCCAACTTTTAACCCACGCCCGAAGCTGAGACCATTCAATAAAGTCTTTCATCCCAGGTTGAACAAAGAGTTCATCGGGAATCTGACTCAACTCTCGTGAACGCATATCAAGTCAATAATGACTCACTTCAGGTAGGGATTAAGGGGAGAGAAGACCCGGGACTTTTGAAGCTAAGAGTTCGAGTTAGGTTTGATCGAGCCTGTTCGGCTTAATCGATAGGCCTCGGGTTTGAGTTGAGCTCGAGTTCCTCCACCTGTGATTAAGGGAGAACAGCACTCAAACCCCATCCTAAAAAGGGGGCACTCAAGCTCGAACTTACTTTTTCAACGGCATCTCCCTATCTATAAAGCTGCTTCTACAGATGTGTTAGTGGCAGCTTCTTCTAATTCCTATGATTCTGCAGATTCAAATGCGTATGTTATGTATGATTCAGTGGATGAAAGATCGGATTATTGCATATCTTTCATCTGCATTTTCTCTAGTGGTATCTGCTGCTTAATATTTGACCTTTGCTTCCAAAACTGAAAGAACATCGTCACTCAAAAGACGAGACTTGGATCGAGGATCTACGCCTTCCCTTACGGAAAGGTCCGCTCCAACCACCGCTCATGGAATTGTTGAATTCATTTCCTCTGTTTCCGGTGACAACTACCACTTTCTTATGAATGGGAGGGTAGAGTCAAAATCCATAGGCAGGCGAAGGAAGCAATCCGTGGAAGAGCTAAGATAGAGCCATTAGTTCATTCTTCCCCAGGGCAGTGGAGCTGATTCTTGAGGCTTCCCAAGTTAGAATATCTCCAGTGCGCAAGACCCAAGTTTTCATTCAAATTTCATGGCCCTTATTTGAATATTAAGGAAGTCGAAAATCATTCACATTTTCACCAACCCAGAATAGGAAACTCTCTCTGCCGTAGTCCCTGTCCCTGGGAGAAGTGGAAGGAGTTACGAGGAGGGAGCGCCCTTTGCCCTAAGAAATAGGCGGCTTCGCCTATCTATTCTATTATGGCCGTCAATAAAATCGAGAAAATATGTGATCATGACAGTACACTGATGCATAGGTCTTGTCTTCTTTACGGCCTTTTGATCATGATGCATCATGAACGTGCCAATATGTGATCGGGTGGTTAGATATAGGGGCGGCTTCGCCGGCTTGGATTGGAAGGAAGGGCTTCGCTTTCCGATCGCTTTTTGAGGCCGGTTTGGATGAGCGTGGGCAAGTTCGGGATTCGCTATCTTTCTCATTTACCCTACTCTTTTACAAAAGGATCTGATCCGAAAATTTTTTCTCTTATCACAAGTCTTGTGATATATGATACATGTACAAAATGAACATCTTTGACCAAAGACTCCCCATTTGAATGAGGCACGGTCGATATCATTATTCATACTGAAATTTTCTGAAGATCCAAGAAATTCTAGGACCTGGATAAGACTTTGTAATACCCTTTTCAATTGACA
>JAUMHB010024136.1:0-10655 GCA_032359685.1 Pittosporum tobira
AATTTACGGCCGTAATTATGATCGCGAAACAGGTCATTGTGAGAAATTAATTTTTGTGTTATGTAATTAGGGGAAGTCAAAGCTTAAAGAGAGTTCATAGAAGCATGTAAATATTAAAATAACATAATTTTATGTTCAATAAAGAATAAAAGTTAGTTTGCTTGGGCATGTAAGCTATGTATGTGTGAGTGTAAGTGGTGTAAGAAAATAATAAGAGTATTGTGATTAGAAAACAGTAATTACTAAGAATAAAAGAATGGATTAGCAAATGATCGAGTTAGGTTATTGATAATGAATTAATTGATGTTATAGGAAATTGTGTAATTCAAGGACACGTAAAGACAAAACAAGCACGTTTTGAGAAGTAGGTAAAAGCATAGTACATGAAAGTACAGATTTACTCGCCCCTTTTCTTATTGTTACAATATATGTGGTTTTCATGGTTATGCTGTGCAAGTTATTTCATTAGTACTTGTGTTAAGGATGAAAATGAAAAATATTTTCTATAAATAGAAAGCGATGATTAAGTATGTCGACTGAGTATGTATTGGTGATTACCCTGTAGTCTAATTAGACTTTGTGTTTAGCTGGATGAGCAGACTATGGTTCATTTTAACTTCAACATGATTTGGTTATTTCCCTGTAGTTAAGTCAAATTTTATGTTTGATTAGATGAGCATGTTGTAGTCTAGTCTAAACGATAAAGACATATTCAGCTAGATGACTATGATAGTAGTCCGATCGGACTTGGTGTTTGACTGAATGAGCATGATTGTAGTTCAGTTCGGATTATGATTGTAGTCTGATCTGAATTTTGTGTTCAGACTAGATGAGAAAAGATTATAAGTTGATCATACTTCTGTATTCAAAATGATTTTAGTTTCAAATGTTTACTGATGTTCAAAAGTTATGAATTCTAAGAAATATTTTTTTACGGTAAATAAAAACACTTTAAAATTTGATCCTTATTGTTGAGATTAGTGTACTTGTTGAGCTTATTTAACTCATTTTTGTTATGTTTTAAAATGTATTACAGTTGGAGTAAATTGGATAGAAGGATTCAAGCATGAACGAGGAACGAGAGCTGAGAATTTATTTAATCCAAAAAAAATAATTGAAGTGAGTTGTTGATTTGAAAATATTGTAATAAATATTATTAATGTTTATGCGTTTTCCGCTGCGTCGCAACGGATCAAAAATGTAGTGTAAATCTTGAAAAGATTAAATAAAACATATGTTATCATATTGTATAATTGAGGTGAAAAATTTATTTGACAATCGATTCTCTGTAGTTAGTAATTAGACGGAAGACCGAATGTCGCTTTACATTTTCTACAATTGATATAAATGACCTCCCAATACAACAAATACAGAATTCAAACACATTTTATGACCTAAAAAGTGTATTTTGGTACAAGTAGTGACTCATTGATTCCAATTTGACTCATTTTTATTATACTTGTTATTGTTATTAGAAAATAATAAAAATAAAAAATAAAAAAAGTACATTGCGGTGGTATTTCTAGTGGTAGCCTTATTGAAAATCATAAGATTCTAGGATCATCATATTTCTTTCCTCTAAAGCATCCACATGCCATATCCACAGAACATGTAAAGTGGAATATTATCAACTTGGCCTTGTCTTTTCTTTAATTTTTTTTTTTTTTTGTTAATTGAGGTGTGAGGACCAATTTACACGCATCTCAATTATTATTCGAAAGTGGCTAACACAACATCTTCACTGCCATGACGCCTCACTGAATCATAGGTATTCAGAAGGGAAATCAAACACGGGACATGTTACAGTACACGTTCGCTCTTACCAACTGAGCTATCTATGAATGAGTCTTTTCTTCAATGTTATCCTATTTGACACAACTTATTTCAATAGATGATAATTTAATTTTAAAAATAAATTATTTTAAAAATATTTGTTTAGTTAATTTTATAATATTTATAAATTAAGTATAACAATATTTTTAATTTATTTTTAAAAAATTAGTGAATAATTTTTTTTTTTTATAATTTATAAATTGTTTAAATTAACAAATAAACTAAAAATAAGTTGGGAAGAATAACTTTAAACATACTAGTTTTCCGATCCATTTCACACTCCTTTGTATGAATACCTTTCCTTTGGACAAGAATATTAATTAATTTAATAAGAACACTTTCAATTCAAGATTCCAGGTGGCCCAAGAAGCGCCTTTCCTTTTTAGAGCCCACTAGTTTAATTCCTTCTCCCCCAATTGTTTGGCAGTGTGAACTTGGCTTTACATGGTGTGAAGAAAAGATATAAACACTCAAAAGTGATTTTGAGTTTTTATGCAGGGAAAAGAATAGGGATTATATGGTGCCCTCCAAATTCCTTATCTTCCCCCTCTAAGATTTCCAAGGATAAGATAATAACAATAACGAGAAACAGTTAGTACATTATTGTATTATATCATGAAAGACTGTAAAATTATTATTGTTAAATAAAATAATATCAATTTATTAAAAATATTAATTTTGTAAGATATATTACATTATATCTATTTTTTTTTTCTAATAATAATTTAAAAAAATTTCTTTCTTTTTTTTGATAGTTTTAAAATACACTCTATATCTTATTTAGGGGTGCTAAACAAGCCGAGAGCTCGTTTAAAATTCTACTATAGTTCTTTAAAAAATCTAGTTTCGTACTCGGCTCGATAAAAACTCGATAAAATTAAATAATTTTTAAATTTTCACTAAAAACTCGAATTCACTAGTTAAAAGCTCGATAAAAGATTTGTTTAAGTTAAACGAACCGAATTTGAACTCAGAAAAGAAAACTAAACAAGCTAAACTCAAATTTGACAAGGCTCAGATAGACTCGTCTAACAATCTTAAATTCTTACCGTATAGATTTAGCAGTGTAATATAATAGAAAATATATGATGTGCACCTAAAATAGATATTGTATTTTTATGGAATAATATAGAGTAGGTAGTAAAATATGAAAAATTAAAGGAAGCCGAGGGTCAGGAACACCGACGTTTATCCCATTCCCACTTGTCATTCAAAGTCTTGATGCTGATAAGAGAAATACCCCGACTCAAATCTACAGATTCTTCCTCCACTGATCTCTCTCACTCTCTCTGATTTTGCTGAGGTTGGAAGTTTCCTCCTGAGTTTTTTTTTTTTTTTCCACAAACTTTTCGGCAAATTGTGTTGTGTGGGGCCCAAAATGCCACTGCCAATTGCGATTTCGACTCATCTTTGAATTAATAATGCATCAAATCCCTTTCAATCACACACTCAACTGATTAAACGAATGACAACTAATTTCAGGTTTTTAAGTAGTATGATTCACAATCACAATGAAGATGGCATAGAGTGATGATTAGTAATATAATATTTAGAAGTTTACTATTATTAAGTACTTAATTTTGAGTTTCAAAAATCAAAAGAAGACTAATTTGATCAGTTGTGATAACTAATTTACTGTGTTGATTAGACTGGAGTTAAATTTTGATTTCGTCATTGGTCACGAGCCTCCACAATAATTTGGTGATAAAATGTATTGGGTGGGTTTTCCTTGAATATAGCTTAGCTTAGAGCAAGGGGTGGTTATTATACTTGTCGATAGGAAAGGAGGTGTGAAAATTATGTGTCGTTGATTTTCAAAATGGTGTTCGACACCATACTAACTTAAGTGTTTATTGGTTTATCATCATCTTATTTTTGTAGTTTATTGGGAAATTGTGGAGTATATAATCCTCTTATGGTTTACCTTGTATATTCATTTTAGGATGCTTTGTAGTTCTATAAATAAATATGTCCCTTGGTAATCGTAGAATCATTTTCAGTGTTCTATAACCAATCTTACTTGCTCGGACAAAAATAAAAAATAAAAAATAAAAAAATTAATTCTGCGAACGGACAGTCCCTCCATTGGACTCGACCAAGACGATTTTGTTTCTGCTCCTAACATAAATCCATCACAAAACAAAAACAGTGCTGTTACCAATAAATTGGAATTAACTATGAATTACATTCATCAATATTTACATAAAATAAATCACTTTATTTACATATAGTTCATTTATTTGTTCAACAAAATGAACGTATTTTTAAATCTCAATAATTAATATGCAATTCATTATATCATTGAAACTATTAACTTCTTTAACTAGCATAAACAAATATAAATAGTTGTTTTCACCACTTTTATTAGTGACATTAACGTGAGATCCGGATCTTGAATCCCAGAAGTAAAAGTTGAACTGGATCCAACCAACAATCTTATAACTACAAATTCATACATACAAAACGATGATTTATGCTACCAGAACAGATACATCACATTATAAATTTAAAATCTCCATTGGCAAGCATGGACAAAAAATACCAGCAGGCCAAGATGGAATATAGACAAGTACATTACATTACATACAAACATAAAACTAAATCCATACCTACGCCCTAAACTCCTCGACGCACCTCTGAAAATGTCAAAAAAACCCATTTCAGAGGCTACCAATTTACACCTAAAAACAAAGAAAAATTACATAATATTTATTACAACAAAGAAGATGTAAGTGCTTCCCAATCTATCTCCACGGAAGGAAACTTCTGCAACATGAAATTCTCCGACTCGTCGAATGAAGGCTCAGAGAAATCCAAGAAACTAATACCGGATTCGGGCGACGACCCAACCGACAAACTTTCCTTGCATTCATTTTCCACCTTAGGAATTTCTGGCATAGGATTTTCCACCTTAGATTTTCTTGAATTCTTTTGTTTGGGCGAGTTTTTCAAGTTTTGGCAAATCGCTTGAAGCTTCGCGTCAACAGAAGAATGCAGAGGCCTATAATGGGGAAGTTCTTGGTCCATTCTAAGATTAGGGAAGTTTAGCCTAGCGAAATCACCCCTCAACTTATAAGCAGCTCTATCATAAGCCAAAGCTGCTTCTTCAGCTGTGTCAAATGTACCAAGCCAAAGCCGGGTTCGATTCTTTGGGAGACGGATCTCAGCGACCCATTTGCCCCAATGTCTTTGCCTTACGCCCCTGTAAAGCTTTGTGGGCTTTGGTGGACCTCCGACTTGCTTCATCTGGACAGGCTTAGGTCCAAGAAAGTTGGGAGACTTCTGAATTTGTGAAGTTGATGAAGATAAAGAGGATAAGTAGCTTTGCTGGTTTTGGAGGTGGATCTGAGCTTGAATTTGAAGGATCTGAGATGGGGTGAGTTGGTTGAGCCCAGTAGAACCGCTTTGGTCAACACCCATTTGGTTAAAACCCAAAAACCCTTTAGAAAACATGTGGACTGTGGGTTGGGGTGTCCCAAAACTAGGGTACATACCGGGTTGTGAAGGGAAACAAGAAAAAGAAGAGTCAAAAGGGTAGTAAGAAGTTGAAGGAGAGGGAGAGGGAGAGGGAGAGGGTGAAGAAATAGGAGAGGAATTGGGTGACGAAGAAGCACTTTTCATAAAAGGTTCAAGTGCTTTCATAAGTTCCTCATTTAAGGGATCTGAGAAAAGTTGACTGCTGCTGCTACCGTATGGATCTAGAGCTGCTGCCATCACTTCTAAAACAAAAGTCAACAATAAGCAAATCAAATTGTACAAAGATAGATATATCAACCTGTCTCTTGTATCAAAATTAAAGAACAGGTACTGAATATCAAGAAAAGTTTTTCTACACAAATAAAGATCAAAGAGGTTCTATAAAAAGGAACCCTTTTGAAATAAAAACACAACTAAACCTGAGGGACAGAAAAACAAACCCTCTTAGCTGATTTGACAAATCAAAAAACGAAAGTTAAAATAAAACTATACCAATTAAAGAAAACAAATTAAAATTGGACCACTATTCTGAAACACCTGGCTTTCAAAAACACCCTTATGGGTTTTGATTCTTTGTTTTTGTAGTTCAAAATCAAGAAAACAAACCCAGAAAACTGAAACCTGAAAGACAGACTATTACAGAAAGGGATCTGAGAAGCGGGGAATCAGAGAAAGGGGAAACTATGGAGGAAGAAGATTAAAACAC
This sequence comes from Pittosporum tobira, assembly GCA_032359685.1. NCBI lineage: Eukaryota > Viridiplantae > Streptophyta > Magnoliopsida > Apiales > Pittosporaceae > Pittosporum > Pittosporum tobira. The sequence continues at coordinate 6,017 of JAUMHB010024136.1, forward strand.
TCAAATATTTAGTAGCCTCACTTTGATTTTCACTCTGCGAGAAATGGTGACCCTATCCTTGTCTTATAAAGGCCAAGCCCAAGGTTTTCTAATCTCTAAATTTGACATTTTCTCGATCTAAACCAACTTTTTCTTTGTTTAATTAATTATCAATCTCTGTCACTACGTTGACTGCTACCAATCATAACATGACACGTACGTGTGGTAGAAAAGTTGTAACCTGCTGCTGTAGGTGTTCAAGTGGTGGGATAACACGTGGTGGATCTTAATTCGATGGAATATCTGGTTGACTGTTTAGTTTGCAGTCTATGGTGTGAAAATTTAATACCTTTTTGTCGTTTCTTCTGGTGATGCACGCTTACGTTCTGACATCTCAATTTTATGAAGAAAAAAATATGTTTAAATACTGTAATCCTATGTTTGGGTTTGCCTGGTTACTCTTTTATTAAAGTCAAATTTATGGTTTAAAATTTATTATAATAAATTCTTGAAGTAATTTAAATTGAGATCTCAAAACCTTGACCATATATTAATTTTATTGTGTTTGAATTCTTCATAATATATAAAAATTATATAAATAGATGTATTTATTCTTGTTCATTTTATTTGTGCACAAATGTTTAATCTAAACACCTTATTTAACTCACGCACACACTCCAATATTTGAAATTTAAATTCAAACTACACTGCCAACTCCGGATGCTGTGTCACGAATAAGACCTTTAATCCTACCCGCCAAGCCAAGTTGGACCATGCGCTTGTTGAGATATCAAATCGAATCACAATGTGGCCCCTACCCCCCTTGGACTACATTCGGACATTTTTCACTAAAACACTTCACGCGGAATAGTAGTGATTTACCAAAAATAAAAGCAATAGCGGAGTAGTGGTGCCAGCAGCAAAGAATTTTATTTTTTCCATTTATTGTAAAACTATTTATATCAAAAGGCAAAAACACACATTTAGTTTTTTTATTTTTATGAAATAATTTTGGTCTATTTTTATTTTTAAAATGGTATTTGATTGATAATTATTATTATTTTTAATATAACTTAATTTAAATTTTAATAAATATTTAAAATTAAATTTAAATTTAAATTTATTAAATAATACACCAAACAAGTCCCAAGTGTATGGTATGAGTATGGGTAAACGGGTCACGAGTCCATCCGAGGAGAGTGTGAACGGGACCATAATCATAGCATGTGACAAATTTTAACGTAAATTGCGGCGGCATGTGTTCAAAGGGACAAATAGGAATGGGATCTGATCCATCCCCCCTCTTCTCCTCGGTAGTGCGAAAAGCCAATTTCCACCCTTCACGCAACCCCGTGTTAACAGTTTGCCTAAACCAATCTTGGTGGTGCCAGTCCATGTCCACCCGGGTTAACTCAACCATGGTTAATGTCGGCCGTAAGTAATTGATGTGTGCCCAAAAAAAAAAAAAGAAGAGATGTAAGTAATTCGAGTGATAAGATTTGAATTCGAATAATTTAATTTTTTTAAATTCTAATAAAAAATTAATTTTATAACATTAAAATAATTAATAAAATTTATAATATGTTCTTATTTTATTAATTAATAATTTGAATAGAACTCTTTGTCAATCAAACCAAAATTTAGTCCAACCGTTTGGTCGTTTATACAGACTTAACTTTCTTTTATTTTTCTTAAGGTAAACTGCCCAATGTATTAAAGAGAAATAAAACAATTATTTTACTTATATTGAGATGTCATTAACCTATGTCCTATGATAACTTTTATTCAAAATAAATACTTTATCCGTCCCTATTTATTTGTTGTAATTTTTTTTTATTTGTCTCAATTTACTTATCACTTTCCTTAAATATGCTATTTGTTATCATAGTTTTTTAATTTTATACTCGACCAAAAAAAAAAAAATTAATAAAATAATAAAATATAAAATTCAATTACTCTCATAAATAATTTTTTCTCTTATTCTACTATATATAACAAATTTCTCTCATTAATAAGTTAAGAAATATATTTTTGAAAGATATTAAAACAATTAAATTAGAACGAAAAAATCTAATTACTGTTTTTACATACAGTAAATGATTGAAAATTGTCATTGTAGAGGAAGAGGCTTAAGGAGTTGCTATTTTTATTTTTTTGGGAAAAAATTATACTTATTGGGGAGTTAATGATATAATATATATTTCTTTAAACCTGTTTTCTTATTGGAGAGTAACCTAATCATAGCTATGAAAATGGACCCCATCCCTAACCACATAGAGGGTGTTGAGTTAGAAACTTAGACTCAGTTTAATTTTAAAAAATGTAGTCTATAAAATATTTTTTGTGAAAATAAGTTATAAGAAGATGACTTATATTTTTATGTTTAATGGTTAAGTTAAAAATATATTTTTATATTTATTTTTGAAAAGACAATTATGTTATTCTAAATTAATATAAATATATTTTAATAAGATAAATTAGATTCTTGCAATAAAATTTTAAATTTATTTGTATGTATATAAAAACTTAACACTATGATCTAACAATAAAATATTAATATTTTATAAAAAAATTAATAAGATAGTAATTTTGAAGATTCTTAAGAATAAAAAAATTTTAAATTTAGAAAATATATGTGTATATATAATTCAATTAGTTATGCATATATTGTGAAAATAAAAATAAATATATTTACTTTAAAAATAAATTAAATAAAAAATAATAAGAGTGATTAAATAAAAATATTATGAATAATGACAAAAAGAGAAAATATTTAGAGTATTTTTTAAAAAATAAATTACGGATTCAATTTTTTGAAATAACAAAGATATTTTTAGTTAATTAAAAAATAATTTCTTATTAAATGAATCTATTTAACATATCAACTAATAAAAAAATAAAAAAATATTTTTTATTTAACAAACTAAGTCTTAGACTAAAAACCAAGTGTATCCAAATGGACCCCTACCCCACACATACCCCGCCAGTGAGAAAAATCGGTGAGGCGTGGTGGTTGGGCTCTCGTGGCCTATCAACGTCATCCTTACGTGGAATAATAATTATTTTCTCGCACTCTTTCTGAAAGGGAACGAATCATCAGGACCGTTCGTGATAGTAATAATAAATACTCATTTTGTCCAAATTTAAAATTTTAATTTTTTGATAATTATTATTATTAATTATAAAATATTTTAAAAATATAATTATACACTATGTTGTTTAAAAATATTAAATATATTGAAAAAACATAATACATAAATATATTAAGTATATAAAAGTATGTGTGTGTGTGTGTGTGTGTGTGTGTGTGTGTATATAATATCACATTTAATATAATATTAAATATGATAAATTATAATTGTAAATAATAATAGATCAATTCATATTTAATACTATATGTTTTTAGTGTACAAAATTTTATGTTCATTTAATGTTAATAACATTACTCTAAGCTGTGATTGTTAACTTCTTTTTAGTGCTCGTTTGGTAGTAACGTTGAGAGATTATAATACTCAAACGTAGTAAAATCTTATATTTGGTAGACTGTGACAGATTAAATTTAAATTTAAAAAATTGAGTTTGCAGCTTAAATTCAACTTTAACAAAAACTTGACGTTGAATTTAGCTGCAAACTATAATTTGGTGAGTTACCACTGCACCTATCAAACGTGCCCTTAGTCACTAAACTAATTATCTCTTTTTAGTTTAATCTTTGAGGGTGCGGGAGGTGCACACTTGCTCCCATAGTTAGGTAAGCATGAGTGATTTAAATATTATACTTTTTACTATTAATTTACTAAGGTACAATTGTTCAAGCACTCATACTCTCATAACTATGTAAAAAAGTGTGCACACTCATTTTTTCCTTAACTTTTACGCCAAAAGTATTTAAATAGGGTGTATTAATTTTTAAAAAAAGAGTTCATTTTTGTTATTGTGTTTTTAGGGTCAACATGATTAAAGATAGAACAATTTTTATACTGAAATTATATGTGGTGTGTTTATGAGTTTAAACAAAAAAATAAAAAAAAGATATACAAAACATAAATTTAAAAAAAAAAAAAAGGATAGAAAATTTTCATTTTATTTTGTTTGTGAATTATAAAGGAAAGATAATATAAGATGAAAGCAAAAAAATGTTAGGTTATAAAATACATTTAAGATTGAAAATATGTAGAAATATGTTTAAATTGCTCTTGCTTTTCTCATCAAAATTGGAAGAAAAAATTGCCAATAGAACTGGGCCAATTTTCTAGCCTTCTTATTAATAAATTTAATTTTGTATACACATTAAAATTCTTTCAAACAATAGAACATACAACTTTTTTTTTAATCATTTAAAAAAAAAAAACTCATAATAATTTTAAAACGTAATATGTAGAGCTCCTTAATATAAGTTTATAGTAACTTAAATTTAATTTAATAAGAAATTTAAAATTAAATTAAATAATAATTTTATTTATTTTCTTTAAAAAAATTTATTTTTAAAACATGATTTCAGATCATGTTTAAATTTTATAATTTCTAAAAATTTTATGAATTTTACAACGTACACAAAAACCCGACCCGTATTCAGATTAACGCATATGAAAAGATACGAAAGAAAAGTTAGTTTTCTTTTCTCTTGACCAAACAAAGACGGAGAGGAGAGGAGAGGAGA